>JAGEOH010000086.1:0-118048 GCA_032207245.1 Pardosa pseudoannulata
TCATGATTTTTTCCCCAGGAGAGTAGAGGGACTGCACGAAGTGAGGATCCTTAACAAGACAGAAACCGACAGGTTTGCCTAAGAAACGAAACGTATCCCCATCGTCAAGAACGCGAGCGGGCTCACCATTAATTGTAAAAGTAGTCGGGACACACCCGACCGGGTTCGAACAGAGATCAAGTGTGGCACACTTGGACGGGTTAAAATTAAGCCCTAATAGGGCAGAAGTATTAACAACCTTGTCGATATAGCTCTGGAGTTCTTCGGGAGTTTCAGCTAAAAGGAGAACGTCATCGGCAAAGGCGAGGACGTTAATACTCTCCGACATCGAATTAACCGACCTAAGTACGGGATCAAAAGCTAAATTAAATAATAACCCGCTTAGTGGACAACCCTGTCGCACACCACAGTTAATGGGGGCGGAGTCAGAGGTGCCCTCGTCAGTCAAAAAACAGGTGGAACAGTTTGAATATAGGTCTTTAATAATATTCGTGAACGGATCACCAGCATTACTCCCAGACAGAGCGGCCGAAATGGATTCGTGAGGAATGGATCCAAATGCGTTCGAAATATCGAGAGACGCAATGCAAAGTCTTTTGTGCCCAGCACGGGCGGCCTGAAAACGGTTTTCCAAAACATAATTGTTTTCAAAGGCCCCGTCATGGGGCATAAAGCCCTTCTGAGCAGGACAAAGGATTTCATGAGTCTCGAGCCAATTTACCAGACGTTTAGCGAGGCATCCCGCAAAAAGCTTGGAAATAGTATTTCCCAGCGCGATGGGACGCCAATCAGAAGGCGAAGAAGGAGTTTCACATTTTGGAAGAAGGATAGATGTAGATTCCCTCCAGGAGTTTGGGACCTTTCCAATCTTCAGGACGATGTTGAAAATTAGAGATAATGTGCGAGCCTCGGGATCCACCGACTTCCAGTGATTATAGGTGATCCTATCGGGGCCGGGGGCCGAATTCTCGCAAGTCCGCAGCTTGGCCCAAACCTCTTCGTGACTGAAACGATGGGTGTCCATCTGCTCAGTCGCGGGTGTGGGATGGGCAAATAAATCGCTGGGCGGAGGGAGCGGCCTGTCAGGGCAGAAGTGCTCAATGATGGTCTCGTGGGCGAGGTCGCATTTCCTTTCAGATTCGTTCAGAATCAGCCGCACCGCCCGCCGACGGTTCCTGCGGTAGAGGCGCTGAATGAACCGAGGGTTCGCAACATTTTGCCTCTCCGCAGGACCCGACGACGAGAGCTGCGGCAGCTTCACAAACTTAGCAGCAAAGTCAATGTACTCGCTTAAGAGAGAGGAGAAAAGGTCCATAGAGATAGAATTGCTGTGGAGAAGGTCCCTGAACCTAGCCGTGTACTCAGCCGATGGGGACTCATCGTCGGGGTTCGCCAGTCCGTCGAGGTCGGCTTCAGTGAAGTCGATACCTGTCTCGGGCTGACTTGCCCCTCCGACATCATCTTCATCAGGAGTACTAGAGGGCTCCGAGCTGCTAGGTGGAGTGCCACCAGAACTTTGCAGCGTGGGGGGAATAACCTCCGAATTCGTAGAGTTAACTGAAGTAACGGAAACCTGACTGCTACTCAAGTTGTTGCTCGAGGAAGGACGAACATTACGTTCCGCGATGCGTTGTCGCTTATGAACGGCTGCGTGATTACGTATACCAGAGAGAGAAGGGAAAGAATTGTGGCACACCCTACATTTGTACTTGTGCTCCTCACCGAAGGGGTCGAAGAAGTCCAAGTCAGACAGGCACGGGTGATTGGAGACCTTTCTCGCAACAGGCCCCTCACAGAACATGCACCAGCGCACATCCTTAATGTTTGTGACTCCGTGCATGACTGTAAGGTGCCGTCGAAGAGACTGTTTCTCCGATCCCCAATTCTGTCCAACAAAGGTACTGTTACAACCAGCTTCAGTACAACGGAGGGCACCGACGATAGGGAACACGATATGGAGCTCATCGTCGATTCTACAGGTCCGCTGTGGGTACGCGTGTAAACTGTCCCAATGGGTAGAAGTAGTATTAGGTGGGGGATCAGCAACATTATCAGTACCTGAGTTTTCAGTACGTAGGAATCTCCGCAGTGGGGACTGAAAATCATCCCGGGAAGAGGAATCGGAGATATCAAGAAGGCCAGTTCCCGAAGGAAAATCGGAGTCAGGCAGTCTCAAGTTGGAGTGGGCTGAGGGGAGTACCATTATCCTCACTCGAGCTAGATGATGAAGAAGGAGACGACGTGGGAGGAATTCTTTCCAGGGCATTAGGAGCAGACCTGGAATCCTGCGAGGGCGCAGGTGACAAATTAGTAACAGAATCAGATCCAGTGTTAAAACGGGCCTCATCATTACCCGATGACAGACTATCGTTAATAATTGCAATATCCTCAACAGCATTGAAAACCGCATTAGCGGAAGATTCAGGGCTGGCGGGGACAAGAAGATCATTCCTCACGGGATCGGGCGAGGGAGTTCCGGAAGGTGAGACAACACTCTCACTTGACTGAACACACGTACCCAGGATAATTCCTAAATCATCACAAGTATTAGCAACATTATTACTTAGAGGGTCAGACGACAGTTTTCCAAGAGCCTCAACATGAGTAGCAGGAATAGAAGATGCAGATAAATTAGAAGAAACAACGTTCGAATTTTGAGACAACACCTCACCGGAAAAATTTGACAGCACAGGAGAGGGCGTCACAGAACCACCAGAATTAAATTCAGTAAGCTCACCAGAAAAATTTGAGAGTTCAGACGAGGGCATAATTTCCTTGCAAGAATTTTTAGCATTACCCACCACACCAGAATTTTTTGAAAGTTGAGAGTTTTCGTTACTTAAACAATTCTTATTGATGGCCGTAATTTTATTCTTCATGGATAAATTAACCGAGCACGGTTTAATGCCAGAAGCCTTACCAAATTTAGAGGGAGAGCTAACAGAAGTTTTTGGCGGATTTTGGGAAGCAGGTTTAGTTACATCCCGCTTACTAGGGGGAATATATTTTTTCCCAGCGGCCGAGGTAACATTAGGCGGCGAGCGTGAAGAGCTAGCGGCGGAGGATTTACCGTAAGCATACACAGATGAACGGTTAGAGTAGTTTTCTTTAAATTTTCCAGGTGGCTGAGAGCCAGATTTCATAATGGGAGGCGACCGAGAACTTCCGCTGACAGGCTGAGATGAAGTTCGGTTTTTAGTTAAGACACTAAAATTATTTTTCATAGGAGAACAAGCCTTAGAAGTGGGCAGAGCATTTTTAGTAATAATCGCACCTTTTTTTCTAGCAACCGGACCACTACGAAGATTAATGACAGTCATCGGCGAAATAGGAATATGCCTAGCCGGAGGAGAACTGGCAACTTCAGCAAAAGAACGATCATTAGCAGGAGTAGAAGCCGAAGTACTTGGCGCAGAAGGCGGACTGACAGGGACGAGAAACCCATCCTCGGACAACCTTGGCATACTAGGTAGAGGCAGAGGGTTGGACGAGGGGAGCGGCATATCAGATATTAAGCTGATAAGAACAGATAGTTTCAGTTCGAATGATACGGGCCGATTTACAAACAATCAGGCAATTTGTATCATTAGTCACATCATGTACCATCAAGAGAAAAGAAATTAAAAAATAAAAAAAAAACACAAAAAATTAAAGATAGGAAAGGGGATGAAAAGGAAAAAGTAAAAATTAAAGATTCGACAGCAAAAATATAAATAAAAAACTTCATCTTAATGAAGCGCTAAATGCGTAAAACAAAAAACAAAAACCCAAGAGAGTGGGTAGAATTAGGAGGAGTGGGAGTTAAGAGTTGGCTTCTTCGTTTCTTGTATGAATATTAACAGTCCTATTTTGAGTCTCTTGATTGTTGTTACGACTGTCATTTTGTATTTGCACGGTAATGGTTGAAGCTTCGGTATTGACGGTATTTTGACGTAGTTCTTCTACCATATTGTTAATTGAGTTGGCATATTGATCATTCCTTGAGCTCGGTGCTTGCCTCACGCCAGTCAGGTGCTCAATGTAAATGTCCCTTGAGACACGGAGCGTATCAGCAACAACGAGCTTGCGCAGAAGACGCGCATATTTCTTGGAGCAGATTCGGGCTATTGTTCGGTCATTTGACCTGTCCCAGGACCCTAATGCACCAACTACGATCGCATCGACCGTGACAGTTTTATACCTCTGTTTAAGGGTATCTACAAGACTCTGGTATTTATGAATTTTCTCCTGCCTGGCTTCGAAGAAAGCATTTGGCCCGTTTTCAAAAGGGCAGGTGACATCTAGCACAAGTACGTGTCCGTCTTTCTCCAGGAGAAGATCAGGGCGAAGAGTAGTGCCCGCTACGGACTGATTCTCGCGAAGTACATTCCACCTATTCCCAGCTGCATGCTTCAGCCTCTGGACGATTAGGTTGTGCCTCTTCGTGATCAGCGGCATGTAACGCAGGCAGTGGTTTATTACATGCGGTAGTGTTTCTGATTTGTAGCCGCAACGACGACACTTCTTCTGGTCAGGTGTGGCACCCTCGCGATAACCATTGAGGGGAACAAGGCCAAGACGGGCCCTGTGTACAAAGCGCCAGTCGGCGAACCTGATAAAGTCACCAGAATGGTGATAATGGGTAGAGGACTTGGATAGGGAAAAACAGTGAGTCGTTTTACCCTGGTGTTTGCAGTTCTTCAACTTGTTAAGCCGTAGAGTACGTAGACAGCTTCGAAGGATTTTGAAGACTTTACTGCGGTCGCAAATGGTGGTGGATTCGAACTTGATGCTAACAGTGCAGTCAGGCTGGAAGTCCCAAGTGATGCCAAGTCGGGTTGAGGCCATTCGGGCCTTAGTCCATATCGAGGAAATATGATTAACAGTGTTGGGATAGTCTTTGCCACTGAGAAATTCGGCCATTTCCTCATGGTTATTCACACCATCAGCACGGATAGCGACAAGGTCAGCCAGCTCGCTCCAGGCTAACTGGGAGACCGCAGTGTCCTTCGACGTTAGGAGTTTAAAGGCTCCGTCAACTAAGGCGATGTCGGAGTCTTCGGCACTAATAGGAATGCCAAGCAGCCCTTTCTGACTGTCCCCGTACAGATAATCATTCGCCGCACGTGGGGGAACATTTATCGTTTCCTTAATAAGTGGGCGTAGTTTTTCATCAAGTGTATTCCACTTCGTTTTAGAGTGCTGCCAAGTTCTTTGTGCATAGTGCAACGATAGGTAGAAGAACGTTTTTAGGGCATCCAAACGTTGCCACGGGGCGAGACATGAGGAGAGAATGGCTTCACCGGCCTTCGAGAGTTCATCAATATCGGCGGGATTGTCGACCACTGAGTAACCAATCGGTTTACCCAGGAAGTCGGCAGCTTCGCCATCACGTAAGAACGGGACATGTTGCCCATCTATCGAAAACGTGGTCTCTTTGCAACCAACCGGGTTGATTCCAAGATGCATCGAAAAGCATTTTGATGGGTTGATTTGGAATCCCATTAACGAGCAAGCACTGACAGCTTTATCAACAAGAAGCTGGACGGCAGCTGGTGAGTCACCTACTAGCAGGACGTCGTCTGCAAAAGCAAGTGCCGATAACTCATCGTTCGTCCTTACATTTCTCAGTAAAGGATCGATGGTGAGGTTAAATAGTAGCCCGCTGAGGGGGCAACCTTGCCGAACTCCAGATACAATGTGTACCGGATCGGACTCGCCTTCTGGCGTGATTAAGCAAGTGGATGTGCCTTCATACATTGACTTTATAATTTCAGTTACTTCGTCTCCAGCACCAGCCGATTGTAAAGGGCTTATCACACGACAGTTTAAAAATGCACAGACAACTGTTTCACCCTGCAGTTTCGCCCGATTTTTCAGGTTTTAGGGTTACAATGCCGTCGAAGAGTTTGTACCAAATTTTGGCATGGAATCGCTTATAAGCGACTGTACGAATATCACCTGGCTTAAAAATTTTTTTGGACCTGATAGCACTTGCAGCTTTGTAACCAAGGAAATATTTAGAGATAGTCCAATATTTTTTAATATTTTAAAATTATATTTCCAATATTTTAAAACATGTACTTGATGGTATTTAAACTTTATATGCGATTCTTATCTGTTTTGCGATTGCCCCTTGAACTAATAATAAACACCTTTTGCCATAGTCAATAGGGTAAATAGTACTCAAAAAGGAACACTTCATAAAAATTTGAATGCATAAAAAACAAGATTTAGAAGAAGACCATTGCTCAAAAATCATTCTATTAAAAAATACTAGGTCTGAAATAAAACAATTTCATTTCAGTGTAAACAAATTGTGTAGAATAATATTGCTAGAATATTCAAATAAAAAAATGTCCATGACCATTAAATTTAGGTTTACTCGGTGTATGACAAATAAAATGAAGTATTAAGTTTCCAGTAACAAAAATTGCCACTTAAGCTTAAAATCAAATAATTACTTTTACTACTTTGACAAATATACATTGAAAAAAATATTTAATATTAAGTTAACAAAGGTAAAGGAATGACAGTATCATATATCATTTATCCATATCCCCATTTTTTCCCCACTACATATAAAGAAAAATCATAATAGAAATTATAACTATTGTTCTGTTCTGTATATTCTGCACTAATCTTTAACAAAATATAAAGATATGTATATTAAAATAGAAAAAAGTTTCCAAACAATACATTACTAGTCAATGTGCTATGAGCATAAAAGAATAATTATAAGTTAAAAATTATTTAAAATTTCAAAACCTACCTAGATATAATCTATATCAAACTTAAAATATATTTAAATAGAAAAACAAATTAATACAAAATCAAAACTTAATGTGTAAAAACAAAGTTTTAAATATACCCCACCTGACCCTAGTGAAATTCTTGCAAAAATCAAGTCTTAAAATATTATTTTAATTTTATTAAGTGTCATGCTTAAAACTGTACAGCAAAGTTTGAATTTTTAACTTTGCTAAATCTCTTTTTAATTTATCCTTTATGGATTTTAGCTCTAAAGCTATGTAATGTCCAAAAATGCCTCCTTGGCATCTTCTTAAACTTCATTTAAATTTTTTAGACAAGCAGTAAGTTTTATCAAAGCTTCTACAGCCTGTCTATTTCTTTTCTTTCAAGTAGGGGTATTTTGTTTCTAAAAATGTAGCATTAACAACAGCACTGCATCCGCTATAAATGAGGCATATCTCCAATATCTTCGCAAAAAGATTGTTCCTAAAAATTGAAAAAATATTAATTCTTAAAGTCACATTTATACATCCTGATAGTAATAGATAAAGGCAACACATATTTATTTGATAATGCTTACAATAGCAATATAACTGAAAAAAATATAGAAATTAAAACTAAAATAATAGAAATGAGTACAAAATTAAAATAAAGGAATTATAGCTCACTACCACTTGTATTTATAAACATCTACGAAAAAAACCAATAATGTATACATATGACGAGTAAATAGTAAATATTTACTTACATACACACACGCACACACACATATATTAGCAACTAAACTATTTTACAAGGTGAAGGTTTGATGCACAAACATAAACAAAATCCTTTAATATGAAAAAAACACTATCCTTTTATATATAACTAAACAAAACACAACATTCATTATTAGTTAATCTCCAATCAGTTTTGAAAAGTGTTATATTAAACTTAAAATAAACTACACATCAAACATTCATACATATACAATCTAATCTACTAAATGTAAACAAACATTGGCGATAATTTGGCGATATTTCTTAAATAATGATAGAAAAAGAAAAGCAACAATTCTGAAGAGAGAACATATAAATATATAAGCATATATGTAATCTTAGGTTTAATAAAACTAAAATATGGAGATAGGTAGGTACAAATAATACATACATATAATATATAAGTAAAACAATTACTTACCAACAGTGAAATAGACTGGCCACATTTCCATTGATTTGTTGGTAATTTCTTCAAAGTTTACTCTTTTAAGAACTTCCTTGGAATATAAGGAATCCCTTGTATCCCAGATATTGCTTCTTTATTGAACTTTAGGAACGAAAAATGCTTTTATTTCTGTTGACCACTCCATCGCACGTGAAACAGCAGCCATCTTGAAAATTGTTCCCTCCCAATTCTTGTCTCTGATTGGCTGATTTTGTTCGACTAGTTCAACTAGTTCGACTTTTCCCGTACCGGGTGGGAAAAGTTGAACTTGAAGAATGACACCAAAATCTATTGTATTTCACTGAAAGAGTCGCGTGAAATGGTTGTCAGTGCGTACGCGCTTACCGTGTGATAAGCCCTTAAGGCAGCGAAAATGGCCTCATGAGAAACCGATCCGAAGGCATTAGCGAGGTCGAGGGAGAATATGCACAGTTCTTTCCGATTCGCCCGCGCACTCTGGATGAGGTTGCTCAGGACATAGTTATTTTCAAAGGCTCCATCGAAGGGACGGAAGCCTTTTTGTGCCGGGGAGAGGATGTCGTAAGATTCCATCCATCTTGATAATCTGCGTGCAAGGCAGCTACAGAACAGTTTGGCAATAGTGTTGCCTAGGGTTATTGGTCTCCAGTCAGAAGGAGAAGATCCTTCACCTTTCTTTGGGATGAGAATGGTACGAGTGCCCTTCCAACAATCCGGGATCCGGCGCACTTTCAAGCAAAGGTTGAAGATCAGGGACAGAGCTTTCGCTTCCGGGTCGATGCTACGCCAGTGTTGGTAAGTCAGGCGATCGTTACCAGGTGCTGAATTTTCGGCCGCTTTTAGGCGGGACCAAACTTCTTCGGGAGTGAATGGGTGCATGTCTACTTTTTCAGTAGCAGGCTTTGGATGCGTGAAAAGGTCCAAGTTCGGAGTGTGCAGACTTGGAGGAAAAAAGTGGTTAACGAGATCGTTAACAGCAATAGAGCACTGAGGGGCAGCATCGCCAAGAATCGTCCTTATTGCACGTCGGCGGTTGCGTTTATACAGTTTTTGTATAAAACGTGGGTTGGAAGCATTGTTGTTGCTGCTAGGAACAAAGGTTTTCCGTTTTGGAGGCAGCCTCACGAACTCCTGAGCAAACAAGATATAGTCGTCGAGTTTGTTGCATACGGTATCCCAGTTGGGAGAGGAGTCGTTAGTTAGCATTGATTTGAAATCGTCAATAAAGGTGGCAGAAGGAGAAGGTGCATCAGGGTCCTCAATTGGGAGGTATGGAGAGATAGAAATAGAGTCTTCCATGGGGATGACACCCTCATCACCAGGGGTGAGAGTTTCTTGGGTCTCGGCAACAGTGGAGTCGAGATCTTGGTTCACAGTCAATTCCGTATTAGCAGGATTCGTTACTAGGGCTGACTGGCTGAGAGTCAGGTATGTTGGGAGAGTTAATTGAACTTCGTGAGGAACTGGAGTTGCCACTAGTTCTTCTGTTTCTACGGGATAAGCGAGTGCGAAGGTCTACCCATTTATGCCTGCGTGCATGATTTGCAATAGCTATTGCAGAGGCAGCAGTAAAAGGGCACCATCTGCAAGCATATGGCCTAGTTGGGTCCCCATCAGTGGCGGGGCGAAAGAACTTGAGGCTTGCAAGACATTGATGTGAGGAGATTTTGACTGGTACTCGCTGGCCGCAAAAGCCGCACCAACGTTTGTCGATGAGACCGTTCAAGTTGTGGATTTTCTTTAGGTGGCGACGGAGGGACTGCTTTTCAGAAGTCCATTGGTTCCCCGAGAATGAAGCATTACATCCATGTTCAGGGCACGAGAGGGCTTTAAGTATAGGGAACACGAAATGAAGGGAATTCCCAAGTCTCTGCACCGATCCAGGCGCCTGTCGGAGGATGTGCTGCGAGCTCTGACTGCTCAAGTCACCATGTATCGAAGAAGAGCCCGAAATGGCTGGAGGAGAGACAGTGTTGCTGATATTATGGATCCCAACTTGGGAGGCAGTAGGCCTTCTCTGGGGAGTTATGAATTCATTGCTTGATGATTGTGGACCATCGGTCCTGAAATCTGGGTTGGGTCTCCAATCCCGACGTGGCGGGGTAGAATTGGTTGGTTGGTTGGTTGGTTGAAGCTTAATGGCGCTAATTCCTCTAGGGACAAACTGCGCCAAACAAGATGAGGAAAAAAAACCAAAGACGAAATTTAGAAAAAATTTTGACAAAAGATAAAAAGACAGGATTAAAAACAGATTAAAGTAACAAGAAAAAAAAATTACATTCAACAGAAAACACGAAAACAAATTGAGTTATATACAGATTAACAATATTTGAAAATTGAATGAATTGAAAATTAAAAGATTAAAAATTGAAAAATAGAAAATTGAAACACAAACAAAAATCATATTTCGGTATAAAATCCAGTTTGACGAAGAAAGGGGAACAAGTTTGGATGTGGTGTTTCCCCAATGATTAAATTAAGATTAGGAGATGGATTACCAAAAAATTTTCTATACATTAATTTACAACAAACACAGGATGTTAAAATATGTGCGACTGTGTAAGGAGTCTTGCAATACGCACACTGTGGAGGATCTTCACCCAGCAAGAGATGGACATGGGTGAGTCTGCAATGACCCACTCGTAGACGAGTGAGTATTACATCTTGTCTCCTAGAAGGGAGTTGGGGCCACTTGGTAATTTTTAATTTTACTTCTCGCAATTTATTTGACGACACGTTATTCCAACAGTCCTGCCATTTAGCTTGTATTAATTCTTTGATGTAATTTTTTAAGTCTGAATAAGGAATACCAGTACTAATGTAATTAGTAGCAGATTTTGCAGCTTTATCTACAAGTTCGTTGCCTTTGATGCCGACGTGAGCGGGAATCCAGCTAAAAATTAACGAGATTCCCATGGATGTAAGGTTAATTATTGCAGAAATTATTTTCAAAATGAGAGGGTTCTGAGGATCAGGAGAAAGCAAAGATTGTAAAACACTTTGAGAATCTGTATAAATAATAAAATTTTTACTATTGTGGTGCATCATTTCCTCTAAAGCCTTCAATATGGCAAAGGCTTCAGCAGAAAAGATGGAGAATTTGGGATGTAGTTTGTAGCTATAGATATTTTCCTCGATAATATAGGCACAGCTGACAGAGTTTGTGGATTTTGAACCATCAGTGTAAACAGGAGTGTAAGTTTTAAAATATTGTTTGTGATTTTCAAAAATTTGTTGATAAACAATATCAGGAGTTGAACTTTTATCAAAAGACTTAAAAGGATTAATGACGGAAAAGTTAGGAGTGTACCAGGGATATATTCTATTATTTGCTTGCAGGATTTCAATATTGTCAAAATTTATGTCTTTTAGAATAACTTTTATTCTCTCCTGGAAAGGTAGAAACAGAGGAAGATCTAGCATTATAGAGACGTCGAAGGTAGGGATTAAGGGTATGACTATGAACGGGATGATTCACATAAGATAGGGTTCTGAAGTAATATTGTAAGGATAAAACGTGTCGTCGCAATTCAAGAGAAGCTTCACAGCAGTCAACGTACAGACTTTCTACGGGAGAGGTTCTGAAAGCCCCTGAGCACAAGCGAAGAGCAGAATGGTGAACGGTGTTCAACTTTTGAAGTACAGAAATGCGTGCAGACCCATAGATAGAACATCCATAATCCAGTTTTGAACGGATAACAGCACGGTATATTTTAAGTAGGGAATCCCGATCAGCCCCCCAGGATGTTTTAGAGAGAACTTTTAATATGTTAAGTTTCCGTTCGCAGTTATTTCGCAAATTTCTAATATGGGATGCAAATGTGAGTTTTTTATCAAAAATTAGGCCGAGAAAATTTACTTCATCTACTATTTTTATCTTATTACCATATAACTGGATTTCTGGATCAGGGTGCAAACTTCTTTTTTTACAAAAATGCACACAACGGGTCTTTGAACTAGAAAAGTTGAAACCGTTTTCGCTCGCCCACTTACTGATTTTGTTAACTGCATTTTGAAGTTGCCTATTAATAAACCTCATATCAGCTCCTTCACAAGAAATATGGAGGTCGTCCACATACAAGCTTCCTTTAACGGAGGAAGGTATTTCATTTAAAATCCCGTTTATTGCTACAATAAACAAGGTCACACTTAACACGCTTCCCTGAGGGACCCCCTCTTCTTGGATGAAACTGCGAGAAAGAGAATTTCCAATGCGAACTTTGAAATTCCTTAAAGCCAAAAAATTTTGTATAAAAATAGGCATATTGCCACGCAAATCTAAATTATAAAGGTTCTGTAAAATGCCATGCCGCCAAGTGCGGTCATACGCCTTTTCAATATCAAAGAAAACAGAAACCAGATGATTTCTTTTAACGAAAGCATTCCGGATTCTGGTTTCTAAGTCTGTCATATTGTCTAAAGTGCCCCTTCCACGACGGAAACCGCTCTGGTTATTGGATAGACAGTTGTTTTCCTCCAGGTAATAAATAAGACGAACGTTAATCATTTTTTCTAAAATCTTGCATAAACAGTTCGTCAGAGCAATTGGACGGTAGCTAAGAGGATTTGTGGGTTCTTTATCAGGTTTGAGTATGGGGATAACAATAGCCTCTCTCCATGAAGAAGGAAAGGTATGTTCTCTCCAGATCCTATTGTATAATTTTAGCAAATTAGATATGGAAGCTGTAGAAAGATTTTTTATCATTGTGTAAGATATATTATCAGGACCAGAAGCAGACTTGTGAATGTTCTGTAAGGACTCTATTTAATTCAATAATGGTAAAATCTGTATTGTAAGAAAAATTTTCTTTTGTTTTGAAATTTATGGGTTTTTTCTCGATTACGGTTTTGAGTTTTATGAAAGAAGGTGAACTATTTAAACAAGAAGAGATATTGGCTAATGATGAGGCTATTGTGTTGGCTATGTCATCAGGAGAAGAAATAGAGGTATTATAAGTACTATTAACATAGTTAATCCACGAATCTCTCTGGCTACGTCTTAAAGTGCGACGGAAAATACTTTTGCACTTTTTATAATTTATGAGGTTTTCAGTAGTAGGATTTCGTTTAAACACTGAAAACGCTTTCCTTTTTTCCTTATATGTAGTACTGCACTCTTGGTTCCACCATGGCTTTGTTTGCTTGTGAGAACGACAGGAGGATTTTTTAATAGAAAGATTGGCGGCAAAAATTATTGTATCAGTTAACTGTTTCACTGCTTCGTCAATGGTGTTATTTACAACCATTTCTGCAGAGATAGTAGCAAAGGTACGGAATTTATTCCAATCAGCGGATCCTAGAATATAACGAGGTACCCGCTGCTTGATATGGGAGCTATTATTATGAGTTAAGATAACAGGAAAGTGGTCACTATTGAAAAGGTAGGATTCAACATGGAATTTCCAAAAAGGAAAAACTTCAGGGCTGCAGATTGCTAAGTCCAGAGAGTGAAAGGTTCTTGTGGGAGAATGTAGGTAAGTAAGCTGGTCTTTATTGAAAATGCAGAGATCATGGTCGGAAATTAGTTTTTCATCGCACTGGACGTCGCACTGGAGCTCTCGGGTCTGACTTCCCTGGGCCAAGCCCTCTAAGTCAGATTACTGTGTAATGCATGGTAATGAGACATATGATAAATTGAAACGATATTGAGGCTTAAAAAAGTCTAAGATAATTAAAAATAAGAGAATATAAAAATAAGAAAAACTAAGGTTCACGAGTTCGGTGAGGGTAAGAAAAATCATAAGTTAGGTTTACAATAAGAACACATTAGGTTGGGCAAAAAATACACATTTAGGTAAACAAAAATTTTTTTAATAACTAATTTTAACTGACAAATCTGTGTAACAGACGGACAGTAGAAAGTCATCATTTTTTTTTTTTCACACGGAAAGGTACAAGTGGAATGGAGGAGCGAGAAGCAAAGTAGATATAGTCTATGAAACATGAGGATCCAGCTGGGAGCTGGGAGAAAATTGATTGGCTCTAAAAGGGCCAATAGAATTTCAGCATAGAGTGGGGAGAAGGAAGGTAGAAAAATCTTAAGGGATTGAGCTGGGAATAAGGAGAAAAGAGATTGGCTGCTGAGAGCCAATAGAATTTATTCAAAGCTCCTGTCCAAGACAGCTAAGGGACGCTTAGCATTTGCAGGGTCCGTATGGTCATATTGGGCTAAGTCCAGTAAATGATCAATGCTAATGTTAGAGTAAAAATTAAGAGCAAGAATTTTGAGAAAATTTGGAAGAGAAGGGAGATTAATTTCCCTGAGAATATCACAATTGCGATAGTACCATGGAGAATTAGTAATTTGCCTAATGATGATATTTTGAGCTGCAGATAAAGACTTAATATGGGACTTAGCTGCGTATGACCATGCGGGACTCGCATAAGTTAGTAAAGGACGTAAATAGGATTTATAAATGAGCATTTTATTATTAAAGTTCAATTTACTATTTCGAGCAATTAGGGGGAAGAGGGCACGTTTAGCAGCTCGAAATTTATTTTTAATATTGTGTGTATGTTGTTTGAAAGTGAGGTTTTTATCTAGGGTAACTCCTAGGTATTTAACTGTGTTTGACCAAGGGATAGCAGTGTTTCCAATGTAGATTTTAGTGTTGTTAAATGTTCTGTTTTGTTTACTAGTGAACATGACAGCTTCACATTTATCAGTGTTAAGTTTGATTTTCCATTTGGTGAGCCAATTGTTGACAAGTTGAATGTGCTTGTTGACTGCTTTAATAGCATACTTAAAGTTTTTGTTAGTTGAGAAGATAGCAGTATCGTCAGCATAAATAGCGATTTGGGTATTACTCATTTGGGGGATATCATTAATGTATAGATTAAAAAGGATGGGGCCAATAATTGAGCCTTGAGGGACACCACTGTACATATGTTTTATATCAGAGAGAGAGTCGTTAATTTTAATTTGGAATGTTCTATTATTTAAGTATGAGATAATAATATTAATTAAGTAATTAGGGAAATTATAGTTGATAAGTTTATGGATGAGACCGTCAATCCAGATCTTGTCAAAAGCCCTGGCAACGTCTAAAAATAGTGCAGCAGTAGATAATTTTTTGATTTTGGAGTCAGCTAGTATTTCAGTAAGCCTGTATACTTGATGGGGAGCAGAGAGTTTAGATCTAAATCCATATTGGTAAGGGATTATAATGTTATTATTATTAATGAAGTTATTGATTCTATTTACTATTATTTTTTCAGTGATCTTACTGATTGAACATAAGAGACTAATAGGGCGATAGTTGTTGGGATCACTGTGTTTTTTACCAGGCTTGGGGATGGGAATGACTATTGAATTTTTCCAGATGCTGGGGAAATAATTTAATTTAATAATGGAATTAATAAGATAATAAATTTTAAATTTATAAGAGATGGGGAGATTTTTGATCATTAAATTAGTAATTTTATCATAACCAGGTGCTTTTCTATTTTTAAGATTTTTAATAATATCTAGCATTTCTCCAGGATCAAAATAATCATAGCTGCTATCTATGCTGTAACTATTTTTAAAATTTGCAACATTAGTATTAACAATGTTATCAGTACTTAAGTCAGTCACTGGATTTAGGGTAAAGTTATTAGCAAAGGTGTGGGCAATTAAATTACATTTATCATTGTCTGTGGTAGAGTAGCTATTATTACTGCTATTAAGAAGTGGAGGAATTTTATTATACTTGTTCTTAAATTTATTTGCTGCTCTCCAAATGGATTTGTCAGTTATGGATAGTGAATTTAAATAATTATTCCAACTGTTGTTGGCCTTGTCTCTGAGGTAATATTTTAAAGATTGTTGTGCATTGTTCATAGTAGTTTTATTATTGGGAGTTCTATTAAGCTGCCATGCATGTCTAGCTCTGTTTTTATTGTTAATTAAAATTTTAAGATGCCTATCATTAGGGGTGTTGGAAGTGTCAGGTATGACTGTGGTGCTGAAGGCAACACTATTTTTAATATCAGAAGTAATGCTATCAACAAAATTATCAATATCAGTGGGGCAATTTAGATCAGGGATATTAATAGGAATATTATTTAAGTTATTTTTAAACTCACTCCAGTTAATAAAATTTTTAGGGGTAAGGGAATAAAAATTTGAATTTATATCAATAGTTAATTTTACAGGATTGTGATCAGAAGTGAGCTCACAGACAGTATCAATGTTAATATTATGGGGGATCCCTTTAATTAGAGCAAAGTCAAGGATGTTGCCTGTAGTATTATTAAAATGAGTGGGGAAATGAGGGGCAAGAATATCAAATTCACTACTGTCTGCTAAGTTATAAATAAGGATACCATATTCATTGTTCTGGGGGCAATTCCAGGCAATGTGGGTAGCATTTAAATCGCCAAAAATGAGGGTATTATTATTAAGATTATTAAGAATATTAAGGTCATATTTTACATCGTTAACATTTTTGGCAGGAGGAATATAAGTAGAAATAATGGTATAATCAGGACAGTTAGGGAGTTTAACGTTGATAGCATTTGCATTAATAATTTTGAGGTCAGGGATCACCGTTTCATGGTGCGGGATAGTACGTTTAATAATAATGGCAGTACCCCTCATAGCATGATTTGGACTAGGGAAGTCATACCTGTATGTGTGGTAGTTTAAAATATTAAGCTTATCACTTGGTCGTAATTTAGTTTCTTGGAGGAGGACAATATCAGGGTCATGCTCATTTATAAATTCACGGAACTCGTGAACCTTCGATTTAATACCGTTGCAATTCCATGCGAAGACAGCGAGAGACCTGTGGTGAACCGCCATTACGGTGCGAGCGAGCTGATGGATTCAGTGCGACTGACGAAATACATCAGCGCCTGCTCTTTAGTGCTACATTTCTTCATCCCATCTCTTATTTCTTTTAGTTTATTTGCAAGTTCATTGAAGTTTTTGATTTCTAACATAGCTTTAATTTCATTTATAACACTATTCAGTTCATTTAGCCCTTCTAGAGGGTTGCTATTATTATTTATTTGCTGGGTATTACTATTTCCACGTGGGTTCGTAGGATTCAACATGGCTGCCGTAATGGCGGCGGCTTCTTCATTAATTTCGGGGTTTGATACATTAACAACAGCACGAGCGTAAGTTCTTTGGGGTCTAGCAAGATTATTATTCTGGGTTGTTTTTGGCTTGGGGAATTTTTTGCAGCCGCGATAGCTAGCGGGATGATTTTCTCCACAGTTACAACATTTTAATAATTCTCTACTAACGTTATCTCCCATTTCGCAGTCTTCTGAGAGATGATCCTTGCCACATTTTACACAGCGAGCTTTCATCATACAGTGCTCGCTGTGGTGGTGAAAATATTGGCACCTATGGCACTGCATTATTTTATAAGGGGATCTGTAGTTTTCTATGGTAATTTTGAAGTGCATTAATTTTTCTAGCGTAACAATATCGTTACTACTGGGTATGGGTGAGAGGTGAATGAGGAATAATGGTAGTTTTAAATTAGTACGTTTGCTAATAAGTTGAGCACATTTAAGAATTTGGAAGCCAAATTTTTCTTCTAGTTCTTGAACAATTTCTTCCGTAGTAGTGTCTAAGGGGAGTCCGCGTATAACTTTTTTGACGGGTCTACTTTGCCCGAGAGGTAATAAAAATCCTTCGATGTTATTCTCTTTCAGGTATTTAGTTATATTACGGTGATCGTCGGCTGAGTCGGGGCAGATTTTAATGAATTCTCCACTGAGCTTCGCATGGAATTTTAAATTATCCTTTTCCATTTTATCAAGTAGTATTTTATAATCATCAGTTTTAACGATAGTTATGTGCTTAATTTTGGGGAGTTTTATTTGAGTTTCCGTTTCAGTTACATTAGCATTATTACCAGTATTTAATTCATTAGGATAGGGTAAATTATTTAAGGCAGAAAATCTATTTCCGATTTTAACATTATTGTTTGCATTTTCTTCTAAGGATATTGGCCTTTTGGCCGTATGTCTAATAGCTGGCATTCTAAAACCATCAGAGGATCTTAATTTCTTAGCAGGGTTATCATTAATTCCGTTAGAGCTTAAATCTTTTCCATTTTCATTAATTCTTAATGCCTCAATATCATTAACAATATTATCGAATCTCATACCTTTCAAGCTGAGCTGATATGGTCTAGGGTAGTCTTTGATGAGTTGAGGGAATTGGGTAACGTCTAAGCCAAGTCTTATCAATCGGATGACATCCATCTCTCCATCCGACCACGTGGTCTCGCCCCGGGAAGTACTCGGAGCTGTAGTAACGTCCATGTCCATGCCTATGTCAGAGTCCGTTCTATCAATTATATTTAAATTTCTAATCTTGTTCAGATTATCTCTGAACGTTAAATTACTGGGTACTGTGTGCATTCGCCAGTAATGAGACAGGTGCAAGCCGAGGCCCCACAAGCTCAAGCTAACCGAATCCACGGGGAGTCAGGGAGAGTCGTACGCACGTCTGTCCACTATGGGAGCAGAGGGTGTACTGATGATATTTGGAGCGGGTTCGTCGATCTTATTTATAGATTTTCGTTGGGGCGGAGCGTTTCGTTTCGTGTCGATAGCGTGTACGGAAAGCGATCTCCGATCGAGGGTGAGGGAGAAATAAATTCTTTACGCCGTAAATTAAAAGAGGAAAAATGTGAGTGTGCTTTTAAAAATTAAAAATGACATATTAGAAACGTTTAACGACAGAATTTCCCTTAATTTGTTTACGGAAAAAATAAAAATATGCCAACAGCACGCGGTGTTCCCAGGTGGTCACCCTCCCAAGTACTGACCGCGCCCGATGCTGCTTGACTTCGGTGATCGGACGAGAACCGGTATTTTCAGCATGGTATGGCCGTTGACGTTCGTAACTTTGTTTATTTACCTTATGAGCTTCTCTGTTCTTTTAAATTCCTCGCTGCTTTCTATGAAACGAATTTAACCGAAATTAGTGATTTTAATTTTTTTTAAGCGTATACATGGCGACCGGTTTTGGCGGGAATTAGTGAAGGGGGGGATTTAAAACCTAAAGTGATTGGAGGATACCCTTGATCCGAATGAGGTTATAAAAGGCCGTTTTTCTTCGCATTTTTACTATTTTCGGATCGTTCTCGAACTGTTAACGTCTCGATATGCCTCCCCAAGCTTCTGGAAAAGCCGTGAAGAAGGCCGGCAAGGCCCAGAAATCCGTAAGAGCTGGTGACAAGAAAAAGAGGAAGAAGCGCAGGAAGGAATCCTTCGCTATCTACATCTACAAGGTGTTGAAGCAAGTTCATCCTGACACCGGTATCAGCAGCAAAGCTATGTCTATCATGAATTCCTTCGTGAACGACATCTTCGAGCGTATTGCTGCAGAATCC
The DNA here is from genome assembly GCA_032207245.1 of Pardosa pseudoannulata. Classification (NCBI taxonomy): domain Eukaryota; kingdom Metazoa; phylum Arthropoda; class Arachnida; order Araneae; family Lycosidae; genus Pardosa; species Pardosa pseudoannulata. The sequence goes on from JAGEOH010000086.1 coordinate 19,257, forward strand.
TCTCGTCTCGCTCACTACAATAAGAGATCTACCATCACTAGCCGGGAAATTCAAACCGCTGTGCGTCTCTTGTTGCCTGGTGAGCTTGCTAAGCACGCCGTGTCAGAAGGAACCAAGGCTGTCACCAAATACACCAGCTCTAAGTAAATACGGACTTTCACGACTTTTGGAAAAAAAAAAAAGGCCCTTTTCAGGGCCATGAAATCTTGTAAAAAGAATTGCTTTCCTTTCGCTTGCTACTTTACACAGACACCTGCACGCACAAAAAAAAATATAATACTTATTCTTAATTTAAAATAAAAAGTTATCGTTAATATTTACTATACTATAAATGTAATGTAAAATTATAATTCAAAAAATATTCATATTTCATTAGTATATATAACAATTATAAATAATAAAGAAAATAAACACCCATTCCGGAACTTAAAAAAAAGTACTCACGCACACGTGTATCAATAAATAACCGTTATAAACAAACCATGGACACAAATGTAAATGAATGTGAACTCCCGTCGGTTGTAACAGAATATTAGTCACAGTTAATCCCTGTCTTAATTGTGGAGATGTTTCGTTTAACTTCGACTATCGATACTATTACTATTTCGAGTATAACTTTTGCTTTCGTTCTCGCCTTCGTCTGCAATATCGTTGTCGGCTCTATGACGGTTACGGCTCACTCGATTAATCCTAAGTGTACTGATTCCATCAATATCGTTTTATTACGAAACTTTGTATCGATTATTAACCTCCTTACCTTCGTTTGATTTCTTTGCAACTGTCTTTCGATTTCGAATTCACTACGATATACCGATCGGTCCGCTATATCGTAGCGTGTATGTATTAAAGCATGCTCGTCTATAATCTCAGTTTTCCATAATAATAATTCGGAATGATACACTTTCGAGTTGATAATTTTTTTTTTCTTTCTCTCGTTTTCGCTTTCGGTTTACCGTCGTTCGTGTAGAACAGAAACAGATCTACACGAAATTTCTATTTCGGCTGGCGTTCGATATCGAACTTCAGTCGTCCGCCATTTTTTCTCTCTCTTTCGAGGAGCGAGCGAAGAGGGGAAAAATTTCATTGGACGCCGTCACGTCGTCTCATTGGTTCTCCCGACGCCAGAAGGATCTCAAAAGTTGATAAAAGGCCGACAATAGGACACAAAATTTTTATTCTATCTCGAACTTCTCTCGCTGATCGAATATGTCTGGACGTGGTAAAGGAGGCAAAGTGAAGGGAAAGAGCAAGACTCGCTCTAGCAGGGCCGGGCTTCAATTTCCCGTCGGTCGTATCCACAGGCTTTTGAGGAAGGGAAACTATGCCGAACGAGTCGGTGCCGGAGCTCCCGTCTATCTCGCAGCCGTTCTCGAATACTTGGCCGCTGAAGTACTCGAGTTGGCAGGTAATGCTGCCCGAGACAACAAGAAGACTAGGATCATCCCTAGACATCTTCAGCTCGCCATCAGAAACGACGAGGAGTTGAACAAGCTTCTTTCCGGCGTCACCATCGCACAGGGTGGTGTTCTGCCAAACATCCAAGCTGTTCTCCTCCCCAAGAAGACCGAAAAGAAAGCATAAGTTCCCCCCTTCTGGACTCCGAAACAAAAAAAAAAAAGGCCCTTTTCAGGGCCATACAAATATAATTAGAAGGAATGTATTTCGCTAATAGCAAACATTAAAAATTCGCCGGTTCGAAGCGTTCTTAGATTCGCACTTTAAAATTAATTTAAGAGCACGCATTTTACTTTAAGCGAGTCCCGAGAGCTTTCCAATGTAGATACGCGCATACTAACTCTGTTTTTTTAGAAATTTGGACTAGAATTATATAAAGTACTATCTCAAAACTTATTTAATTTCCACGATCGAACACATTTCGAAGAGAAATGCAGAACGAAAGTGTTTCGTTCCCTGGCGCCATCTATCGATCGCAGGGAGTAAATTTTGCGCCTTCGTTCGCCGATATAGCGAATGTTCGATACGAAGACGTTTTAAAAATAATAAGAGTCCGTGAATACTTTAAAAAGTGTACGAACGCAGATAAATTAAATTTCTGTGTGTTATGGGTGTTTTGTGTATAATTATCGTACAATTTTCCTACGAAAAGCGTGAACGATATAAGCATAAAAATAAAATTGCGATAAGTAGCATTCCTTCTAATTATATTTGCATGGCCCTGAAAAGGGCCTTTTTTTTTTTTTTGGTTTCCGATCAGTCCGATTTATGCACGTTCTCCGCGAATTCGGCGGGCGAGTTGGATGTCCTTTGGCATGATGGTGACACGCTTGGCGTGGATAGCGCACAAGTTGGTGTCTTCGAACAATCCGACCAAGTAGGCTTCGCTGGCTTCTTGGAGAGCCATGACGGCGGAACTCTGGAATCGGAGATCGGTCTTGAAGTCCTGAGCGATTTCTCTAACCAGGCGCTGGAAGGGGAGCTTCCTGATCAGAAGTTCGGTGGACTTCTGGTAACGACGGATTTCTCGGAGAGCTACGGTACCTGGCCTGTAACGATGAGGCTTTTTAACTCCGCCGGTGGCGGGAGCGCTCTTACGGGCGGCCTTGGTAGCGAGCTGCTTCCTGGGAGCCTTTCCTCCGGTACTCTTACGAGCAGTCTGCTTAGTACGTGCCATATCAAAATATAGACGCTAACCGAACGCTAACTGACAGTCCGAAAGCTAGGGTAGAGAGTGTCGAAAATGGGGAAAGTCCCCCCTATTTATGCTTTCAGCACGTGACTAGCGGGAGCGCACGCGATTGGTCGAGAGCAGAGGGAGAGGGGGGTAGGTGGTTCGCGCGCTTAAGGATAGGGATTTAGTTAGGCCTTCACACTCTGTTAGTGACTCGCTAGCTATCGACATGTCTGACGATACCGCTGCCGTGACATCCGCTCCAGCCGCCGCTACGCCTAAGAAGAAGGCGAAGTCTGCCGCAAAGAAGCCTAAGGCTGCCCCACGCACCCCAAGGTTTCCGAGATGGTGAACGACGCCATTACTAGCCTGAAAGAACGTGGAGGATCCTCTCTGCAGGCTATCAAGAAGCACATCGGTTCCCACCACAAGGTCGACCTGGACCGTCTGACTCCCTTCATCAAGAAGTACTTGAAAACCGCCGTAGCCAGCGGAGCTCTCATCCAGACCAAGGGAAAGGGCGCGAGCGGCTCCTTCAAGTTAAGCGCTTCTGGCCAGAAAACTAAGGAACCCGGTAAGGCAAAGAAAGCCAAGAAGGAAGGTGCTACCCCCAAGAAACCCAAGGCTGCCGCAGCTAAGAAGGCCGCCAAACCCAAGGCTAAGTCCCCGGCTAAGAAACCCGCTGCTAAAAAACCTGCCGCTAAAAAAGCCGCCAAGCCTAAGACTCCCAAGAAAGCTGCCAAAGCCACCAAGCCCAAGTCTCCAAAAGTGAAGAAAATGAAATCTCCCAAAAAAGCTGCACCCAAAAAGGCCGGCAAAAAATAAAAAAAAAAAAAACCAACTCGGATCGGATATAGGACTGTTTTCGGAAACGAAAAAAAAAAGGCTCTTTTCAGAGCCGTAAAATTTAAAAAGAGAATGCTTTCCTTCGCTTTGCCGTAGTTTCGATATATATACATCGTCGTCACTTTACGCTCCCTTATAATATATTTTTTGCTTATCTGTGTAAATACATACATTCGTACAAGTATGTAGTTTATTTAGAGTAGCAAAACTTTAAAGATATGTGCAATAATTATTTTTTTATTAATTTTATTTCGCTAAGTCCTCCGCTCGGTCTCGCCGCCGGCGGCCTGTCGGCCGCCGGCGCTCGACCTCGCTGCGGACTTTGCGCGCGATCCGACACGGCGGCGAAAGGCAGTTATTGATGGAATTGTTCGCGTCGCTAATTGTTTTCTTAAACGAAACCGAAAGTAAGGGTAGTATCAATAATAACGACGACAGAAGTGGCAGGAACGATATCGTAGCACCGACGGCGCGTTTCGTTATCCGAGAAGCTCTAAAAGCGTCTATTTTTCGACAGGTAGTAAGCCTTTTAAGCTTTTAAATGCCCCCCACCGGTTTCCGTAAAATTAAAAGCTTGTCGCGTGGGTATAAACAATTAAAAACCGAGTACCGGAGACAGTATCTCGTCTTCGCAAACGCTAAGTGTGGTGCAGCCATCTATCGGCCGAAATAGGAAACGAAAGCACGTACGCGATTGAATTTTGGAGCGTGTCGAAGAAAGCATTCCCTTTTACTGAATTTTATGGCCCTGAAAAGGGCCTTTTTTTTTTCCAATTCCGAAAGTCTAAGGGCAGGCGTTGGGGGGGAAGTTAACCTCCGAAACCGTAGAGAGTGCGTCCCTGGCGTTTCAGAGCGTAGACTACGTCCATGGCAGTGACCGTTTTCCTCTTGGCGTGCTCGGTGTAGGTGACGGCGTCTCTGATCACGTTCTCCAAGAAAACTTTGAGGACTCCTCGAGTTTCTTCGTAGATGAGACCTGAGATACGTTTCACGCCACCTCTCCTTGCCAAACGCCTGATGGCTGGCTTGGTGATACCTTGGATGTTATCACGGAGCACTTTACGATGCCTCTTGGCACCCCCCTTTCCTAATCCTTTTCCTCGACCTGACATGTCTGTCTTGCTTGAAGCTAAACGGGCGAATAATGATTTTTTGAAGGGGGTCGTCGATCTTATTTATAGATTTTCGTTGGGGCGGAGCGTTTCGTTTCGTGTCGATAGCGTGTACGGAAAGCGATCTCCGATTGAGGGTGAGGGAGAAATAAATTCTTTACGCCGTAAATTAAAAGAGGAAAAATGTGAGGGTGCTTTTAAAAAAATTAAAAATGACATATTAGAAACGTTTAACGACAGAATTTCCCTTAATTTGTTTACGGAAAAAATAAAAATATGCCAACAGCACGCGGTGTTCCCAGGTGGTCACCCTCCCAAGTACTGACCGCGCCCGATGCTGCTTGACTTCGGTGATCGGACGAGAACCGGTATTTTCAGCATGGTATGGCCGTTGACGTTCGTAACTTTGTTTATTTACCTTATGAGCTTCTCTGTTCTTTTAAATTCCTCGCTGCTTTCTATGAAACGAATTTAACCGAAATTAGTGATTTTAATTTTTTTTAAGCGTATACATGGCGACCGGTTTTGGCGGGAATTAGTGAAGGGGGGGATTTAAAACCTAAAGTGATTGGAGGATACCCTTGATCCGAATGAGGTTATAAAAGGCCGTTTTTCTTCGCATTTTTACTATTTTCGGATCGTTCTCGAACTGTTAACGTCTCGATATGCCTCCCCAAGCTTCTGGAAAAGCCGTGAAGAAGGCCGGCAAGGCCCAGAAATCCGTAAGAGCTGGTGACAAGAAAAAGAGGAAGAAGCGCAGGAAGGAATCCTTCGCTATCTACATCTACAAGGTGTTGAAGCAAGTTCATCCTGACACCGGTATCAGCAGCAAAGCTATGTCTATCATGAATTCCTTCGTGAACGACATCTTCGAGCGTATTGCTGCAGAATCCTCTCGTCTCGCTCACTACAATAAGAGATCTACCATCACTAGCCGGGAAATTCAAACCGCTGTGCGTCTCTTGTTGCCTGGTGAGCTTGCTAAGCACGCCGTGTCAGAAGGAACCAAGGCTGTCACCAAATACACCAGCTCTAAGTAAATACGGACTTTCACGACTTTTGGAAAAAAAAAAGGCCCTTTTCAGGGCCATGAAATCTTGTAAAAAGAATTGCTTTCCTTTCGCTTGCTACTTTACACAGACACATGCACGCACAAAAAAAAATATAATACTTATTCTTAATTTAAAATAAAAAGTTATCGTTAATATTTACTATATTATAAATATAATGTAAAATTATAATTCTAAAAATATTCATATTTCATTAGTATATATAACAATTATAAATAATAAAGAAAATAAACACCCATTCCGGGAATTAAAAAAAAAAAGTACTCACGCACACGTGTATCAATAAATAACCGTTATAAACAAACCATGGACACAAATGTAAATGAATGTGAACTCCCGTCGGTTGTAACAGAATATTAGTCACAGTTAATCCCTGTCTTAATTGTGGAGATGTTTCGTTTAACTCCGACTTCGACTATCGATACTATTACTATTTCGAGTATAACTTTTGCTTTCGTTCTCGCCTTCGTCTGCAATATCGTTGTCGGCTCTATGACGGTTACGGCTCACTCGATTAATCCAAAGTGTACTGATTCCATCAATATCGTTTTATTACGAAACTTTGTATCGATTATTAACCTCCTTACCTTCGTTTGATTTCTTTGCAACTGTCTTTCGATTTCAAAATCGCTACGATTTACCGATCGATCCACTATATCGTAGCGTGTATGTATTAAAGCATGCTCGTCTATAATCTCAGTTTTCCATAATAATAATTCGGAATGATACACTTTCGAGTTGATAATTTTTTTTTTCTTTCTCTCGTTTTCGCTTTCGGTTTACCGTCGTTCGTGTAGAACAGAAACAGATCTACACGAAATTTCTATTTCGGCTGGCGTTCGATATCGAACTTCAGTCGTCCGCCATTTTTTCTCTCTCTTTCGAGGAGCGAGCGAAGAGGGGAAAAATTTCATTGGACGCCGTCACGTCGTCTCATTGGTTCTCCCGACGCCAGAAGGATCTCAAAAGTTGATAAAAGGCCGACAATAGGACCCAAAATTTTTATCTAACCCTTTGATCGAATATTTCGCGTGGTAGAGGAGTGAGTGAAAGCTTTTGCAGCGTTTTTCAATTTCCCCCCGTGTACTTTCTTATCTGCTAAGGTGGTAGCCCATCTGGTAGCGCGTCGGCCGTCATTTCTTGCAGCAGAGGTTCCGATCTGCCGCCCGTAAGGGACTTATTCTAAATTCACTATTTTATTTCATTCATTAAATTTTTATTTATCGTACTTCCCTCAATGGTAACGCGATTTTTCCCGCTATCTCTCAAATGTTTATTTTTGATCTTGTGTTGTCATGTGTTGTCTATAAAAAAATCCAAAAAACCCGTTTTTACTTTTAAAAACGACAAAAAAATGTTAAAATTTTGTAAAATCAAATAGAAAATTTCTTGTTGTTTATTACTTTCTTTATTTCATGTACCTGGAGTCCTTTTAGTTTTAATTTTCATTTAATTTTTCATTTATTATCATGTATTACCTTTCTGTGCTTTTTATTTTACGTGCGACCAATAGATGGCGCCACCCATTGTGTTATTTCAATTTGTCATTTTATGTGCTCTGGCCGAGTACATTGCATATTACAGTGTTTTTGATGTTTTGTCATTGTTCAAGGTACAGAATGATTATATTTAATCATTCAACGTGTTGTTTGTCACATATGCATTGTATGTGAAAGATTTTTACACCTTACAGCATTTTTCTTTCGTCATTACAAGCCGCTGTAAGCGTATTAAATTCCTGTTTGGCCTTACTGTTTTCTATCTGCACCAAATTTCATGTTTTGATCATTTTTTCGTTCGGATTTGAAGCGGTGACTTTCGTCACCGCTAGGTACTCCGTAAAAACCCATTACCTTGACCTACCTTGACCAAAATTTTTATTCTATCTCGAACTTATCTCGCTGATCGAATATGTCTGGACGTGGTAAAGGAGGCAAAGTGAAGGGAAAGAGCAAGACTCGCTCTAGCAGGGCCGGGCTTCAATTTCCCGTCGGTCGTATCCACAGGCTTTTGAGGAAGGGAAACTATGCCGAACGAGTCGGTGCCGGAGCTCCCGTCTATCTCGCAGCCGTTCTCGAATACTTGGCCGCTGAAGTACTCGAGTTGGCAGGTAATGCTGCCCGAGACAACAAGAAGACTAGGATCATCCCTAGACATCTTCAGCTCGCCATCAGAAACGACGAGGAGTTGAACAAGCTTCTTTCCGGCGTCACCATCGCACAGGGTGGTGTTCTGCCAAACATCCAAGCTGTTCTCCTCCCCAAGAAGACCGAAAAGAAAGCATAAGTTCCCCCCTTCTGGACTCCGAAACAAAAAAAAAGGCCCTTTTCAGGGCCATACAAATATAATTAGAAGGAATGTATTTCGCTAATAGCAAACATTAAAAATTCGCCGGTTCGAAGCGTTCTTAGATTCGCACTTTAAAATTAATTTAAGAGCACGCATTTTACTTTAAGCGAGTCCCGAGAGCTTTCCAATGTAGATACGCGCATACTAACTCTGTTTTTTAGAAATTTGGACTAGAATTATATAAAGTACTATCTCAAAACTTATTTAATTTCCACGATCGAACACATTTCGAAGAGAAATGCAGAACGAAAGTGTTTCGTTCCCTGGCGCCATCTATCGATCGCAGGGAGTAAATTTTGCGCCTTCGTTCGCCGATATAGCGAATGTTCGATACGAAGACGTTTTAAAAATAATAAGAGTCCGTGAATACTTTAAAAAGTGTACGAACGCAGATAAATTAAATTTCTGTGTGTTATGGGTGTTTTGTGTATAATTATCGTACAATTTTCCTACGAAAAGCGTGAACGATATAAGCATAAAAATAAAATTGCGATAAGTAGCATTCCTTCTAATTATATTTGCATGGCCCTGAAAAGGGCCTTTTTTTTTTTTTGGTTTCCGATCAGTCCGATTTATGCACGTTCTCCGCGAATTCGGCGGGCGAGTTGGATGTCCTTTGGCATGATGGTGACACGCTTGGCGTGGATAGCGCACAAGTTGGTGTCTTCGAACAATCCGACCAAGTAGGCTTCGCTGGCTTCTTGGAGAGCCATGACGGCGGAACTCTGGAATCGGAGATCGGTCTTGAAGTCCTGAGCGATTTCTCTAACCAGGCGCTGGAAGGGGAGCTTCCTGATCAGAAGTTCGGTGGACTTCTGGTAACGACGGATTTCTCGGAGAGCTACGGTACCTGGCCTGTAACGATGAGGCTTTTTAACTCCGCCGGTGGCGGGAGCGCTCTTACGGGCGGCCTTGGTAGCGAGCTGCTTCCTGGGAGCCTTTCCTCCGGTACTCTTACGAGCAGTCTGCTTAGTACGTGCCATATCAAAATATAGACGCTAACCGAACGCTAACTGACAGTCCGAAAGCTAGGGTAGAGAGTGTCGAAAATGGGGAAAGTCACCCCTATTTATGCTTTCAGCACGTGACTAGCGGGAGCGCACGCGATTGGTCGAGAGCAGAGGGAGAGGGGGGTAGGTGGTTCGCGCGCTTAAGGATAGGGATTTAGTTAGGCCTTCACACTCTGTTAGTGACTCGCTAGCTATCGACATGTCTGACGATACCGCTGCCGTGACATCCGCTCCAGCCGCCGCTACGCCTAAGAAGAAGGCGAAGTCTGCCGCAAAGAAGCCTAAGGCTGCTCCCACGCACCCCAAGGTTTCCGAAATGGTGAACGACGCCATTACTAGCCTGAAAGAACGTGGAGGATCCTCTCTGCAGGCTATCAAGAAGCACATCGGTTCCCACCACAAGGTCGACCTGGACCGTCTCACTCCCTTCATCAAGAAGTACTTGAAAACCGCCGTAGCCAGCGGAGCTCTCATCCAGACCAAGGGAAAGGGCGCGAGCGGCTCCTTCAAGTTAAGCGCTTCTGGCCAGAAAACTAAGGAACCCGGTAAGGCAAAGAAAGCCAAGAAGGAAGGTGCTACCCCCAAGAAACCCAAGGCTGCCGCAGCTAAGAAGGCCGCCAAACCCAAGGCTAAGTCCCCGGCTAAGAAACCCGCTGCTAAAAAACCTGCCGCTAAAAAAGCCGCCAAGCCTAAGACTCCCAAGAAAGCTGCCAAAGCCACCAAGCCCAAGTCTCCAAAAGTGAAGAAAATGAAATCTCCCAAAAAAGCTGCACCCAAAAAGGCCGGCAAAAAATAAAAAAAAAAACAACCCACTCGGATCGGATATAGGACTGTTTTCGGAAACGAAAAAAAAAAGGCTCTTTTCAGAGCCGTAAAATTTAAAAAGAGAATGCTTTCCTTCGCTTTGCCGTAGTTTCGATATATATACATCGTCGTCACTTTACGCTCCCTTATAATATATTTTTTGCTTATCTGTGTAAATACATACATTCGTACAAGTATGTAGTTTATTTAGAGTAGCAAAATTTAACGATATGTGCAATAATTATTTTTTTATGAATTAAAGTCCTCCGCTCGGTCTCGCCGCCGGCGGCCTGTCGGCCGCCGGCGCTCGACCTCGCTGCGGACTTTGCGCGCGATCCGACACGGCGGCGAAAGGCAAGTTATTGATGGAATTGTTCGCGTCGCTAATTTTTTTTTTTTTTTTTAAACGAAACCGAAAGTAAGGGTGGTATTAATAATAACGACGACAGAAGTAGCAGGAACGATATCGTAGCACCGACGGCGCGTTTCGTTATCCCGAGAAGCTCTAAAAGCGTCTATTTTTCGACAGGTAGTAAGCCTTTTAAGCTTTTAAATGCCCCCCACCGGTTTCCGTAAAATTAAAAGCTTGTCGCGTGGGTATAAACAATTAAAAACCGAGTACCGGAGACAGTATCTCGTCTTCGCAGCGCTAAGTGTGGTGCAGCCATCTATCGGCCGAAATAGGAAACGAAAGCACGTACGCGATTGAATTTTGGAGCGTGTCGAAGAAAGCATTCCCTTTTACTGAATTTTATGGCCCTGAAAAGGGCCTTTTTTTTTTCCAATTCCGAAAGTCTAAGGGCAGGCGTTGGGGGGGAAGTTAACCTCCGAAACCGTAGAGAGTGCGTCCCTGGCGTTTCAGAGCGTAGACTACGTCCATGGCAGTGACCGTTTTCCTCTTGGCGTGCTCGGTGTAGGTGACGGCGTCTCTGATCACGTTCTCCAAGAAAACTTTGAGGACTCCTCGAGTTTCTTCGTAGATGAGACCTGAGATACGTTTCACGCCACCTCTCCTTGCCAAACGCCTGATGGCTGGCTTGGTGATACCTTGGATGTTATCACGGAGCACTTTACGATGCCTCTTGGCACCCCCCTTTCCTAATCCCTTTCCTCCTTTTCCTCGACCTGACATGTCTGTCTTGCTTGAAGCTAAACGGGCGAATAATGATATTTGGAGCGGGTTCGTCGATCTTATTTATAGATTTTCGTTGGGGCGGAGCGTTTCGTTTCGTGTCGATAGCGTGTACGGAAAGCGATCTCCGATCGAGGGTGAGGGAGAAATAAATTCTTTACGCCGTAAATTAAAAGAGGAAAAATGTGAGTGTGCTTTTAAAAATTAAAAATGACATATTAGAAACGTTTAACGACAGAATTTCCCTTAATTTGTTTACGGAAAAAATAAAAATATGCCAACAGCACGCGGTGTTCCCAGGTGGTCACCCTCCCAAGTACTGACCGCGCCCGATGCTGCTTGACTTCGGTGATCGGACGAGAACCGGTATTTTCAGCATGGTATGGCCGTTGACGTTCGTAACTTTGTTTATTTACCTTATGAGCTTCTCTGTTCTTTTAAATTCCTCGCTGCTTTCTATGAAACGAATTTAACCGAAATTAGTGATTTTAATTTTTTTTAAGCGTATACATGGCGACCGGTTTTGGCGGGAATTAGTGAAGGGGGGGATTTAAAACCTAAAGTGATTGGAGGATACCCTGGATCCGAATGAGGTTATAAAAGGCCGTTTTTCTTCGCATTTTTACTATTTTCGGATCGTTCTCGAACTGTTAACGTCTCGATATGCCTCCCCAAGCTTCTGGAAAAGCCGTGAAGAAGGCCGGCAAGGCCCAGAAATCCGTAAGAGCTGGTGACAAGAAAAAGAGGAAGAAGCGCAGGAAGGAATCCTTCGCTATCTACATCTACAAGGTGTTGAAGCAAGTTCATCCTGACACCGGTATCAGCAGCAAAGCTATGTCTATCATGAATTCCTTCGTGAACGACATCTTCGAGCGTATTGCTGCAGAATCCTCTCGTCTCGCTCACTACAATAAGAGATCTACCATCACTAGCCGGGAAATTCAAACCGCTGTGCGTCTCTTGTTGCCTGGTGAGCTTGCTAAGCACGCCGTGTCAGAAGGAACCAAGGCTGTCACCAAATACACCAGCTCTAAGTAAATACGGACTTTCACGACTTTTGGAAAAAAAAAAGGCCCTTTTCAGGGCCATGAAATCTTGTAAAAAGAATTGCTTTCCTTTCGCTTGCTACTTTACACAGACACGTGCACACACAAAAAAATATAATACTTATTCTTAATTTAAAATAAAAAGTTATCGTTAATATTTACTATATTATAAATATAATGTAAAATTATAATTCTAAAAATATTCATATTTCATTAGTATATATAACAATTATAAATAATAAAGAAAATAAACACCCATTCCGGGAATTAAAAAAAAAAGTACTCACGCACACGTGTATCAATAAATAACCGTTATAAACAAACCATGGACACAAATGTAAATGAATGTGAACTCCCGTCGGTTGTAACAGAATATTAGTCACAGTTAATCCCTGTCTTAATTGTGGAGATGTTTCGTTTAACTTCGACTATCGATACTATTACTATTTCGAGTATAACTTTTGCTTTCGTTCTCGCCTTCGTCTGCAATATCGTTGTCGGCTCTATGACGGTTACGGCTCCCTCGATTAATCCTAAGTGTACTGATTCCATCAATATCGTTTTATTACGAAACTTTGTATCGATTATTAACCTCCTTACCTTCGTTTGATTTCTTTGCAACTGTCTTTCGATTTCGAATTCACTACGATATACCGATCGGTCCACTATATCGTAGCGTGTATGTATTAAAGCATGCTCGTCTATAATCTCAGTTTTCCATAATAATAATTCGGAATGATACACTTTCGAGTTGATAATTTTTTTTTTTCTTTCTCTCGTTTTCGCTTTCGGTTTACCGTCGTTCGTGTAGAACAGAAACAGATCTACACGAAATTTCTATTTCGGCTGGCGTTCGATATCGAACTTCAGTCGTCCGCCATTTTTTCTCTCTCTTTCGAGGAGCGAGCGAAGAGGGGAAAAATTTCATTGGACGCCGTCACGTCGTCTCATTGGTTCTCCCGACGCCAGAAGGATCTCAAAAGTTGATAAAAGGCCGACAATAGGACCCAAAATTTTTATTCTATCTCGAACTTATCTCGCTGATCGAATATGTCTGGACGTGGTAAAGGAGGCAAAGTGAAGGGAAAGAGCAAGACTCGCTCTAGCAGGGCCGGGCTTCAATTTCCCGTCGGTCGTATCCACAGGCTTTTGAGGAAGGGAAACTATGCCGAACGAGTCGGTGCCGGAGCTCCCGTCTATCTCGCAGCCGTTCTCGAATACTTGGCCGCTGAAGTACTCGAGTTGGCAGGTAATGCTGCCCGAGACAACAAGAAGACTAGGATCATCCCTAGACATCTTCAGCTCGCCATCAGAAACGACGAGGAGTTGAACAAGCTTCTTTCCGGCGTCACCATCGCACAGGGTGGTGTTTTGCCAAACATCCAAGCTGTTCTCCTCCCCAAGAAGACCGAAAAGAAAGCATAAGTTCCCCCCTTCTGGACTCCGAAACAAAAAAAAAAGGCCCTTTTCAGGGCCATACAAATATAATTAGAAGGAATGTATTTCGCTAATAGCAAACATTAAAAATTCGCCGGTTCGAAGCGATTCTTAGATTCGCACTTTAAAATTAATTTAAGAGCACGCATTTTACTTTAAGCGAGTCCCGAGAGCTTTCCAATGTAGATACGCGCCATACTAACTCTGTTTTTTAGCAATTTGGTACTAGAATTATATAAAGTACTATCTCAAAACTTATTTAATTTCCACGATCGAACACATTTCGAAGAGAAATGCAGAACGAAAGTGTTTCGTTCCCTGGCGCCATCTATCGATCGCAGGGAGTAAATTTTGCGCCTTCGTTCGCCGATATAGCGAATGTTCGATACGAAGACGTTTTAAAAATAATAAGAGTCCGTGAATACTTTAAAAAGTGTACGAACGCAGATAAATTAAATTTCTGTGTGTTATGGGTGTTTTGTGTATAATTATCGTACAATTTTCCTACGAAAAGCGTGAACGATATAAGCATAAAAATAAAATTGCGATAAGTAGCATTCCTTCTAATTATATTTGCATGGCCCTGAAAAGGGCCTTTTTTTTTTTTTTGGTTTCCGATCAGTCCGATTTATGCACGTTCTCCGCGAATTCGGCGGGCGAGTTGGATGTCCTTTGGCATGATGGTGACACGCTTGGCGTGGATAGCGCACAAGTTGGTGTCTTCGAACAATCCGACCAAGTAGGCTTCGCTGGCTTCTTGGAGAGCCATGACGGCGGAACTCTGGAATCGGAGATCGGTCTTGAAGTCCTGAGCGATTTCTCTAACCAGGCGCTGGAAGGGGAGCTTCCTGATCAGAAGTTCGGTGGACTTCTGGTAACGACGGATTTCTCGGAGAGCTACGGTACCTGGCCTGTAACGATGAGGCTTTTTAACTCCGCCGGTGGCGGGAGCGCTCTTACGGGCGGCCTTGGTAGCGAGCTGCTTCCTGGGAGCCTTTCCTCCGGTACTCTTACGAGCAGTCTGCTTAGTACGTGCCATATCAAAATATAGACGCTAACCGAACGCTAACTGACAGTCCGAAAGCTAGGGTAGAGAGTGTCGAAAATGGGGAAAGTCACCCCTATTTATGCTTTCAGCACGTGACTAGCGGGAGCGCACGCGATTGGTCGAGAGCAGAGGGAGAGGGGGGTAGGTGGTTCGCGCGCTTAAGGATAGGGATTTAGTTAGGCCTTCACACTCTGTTAGTGACTCGCTAGCTATCGACATGTCTGACGATACCGCTGCCGTGACATCCGCTCCAGCCGCCGCTACGCCTAAGAAGAAGGCGAAGTCTGCCGCAAAGAAGCCCAAGGCTGCTCCCACGCACCCCAAGGTTTCCGAAATGGTGAACGACGCCATTACTAGCCTGAAAGAACGCGGAGGATCCTCTCTTCAGGCCATCAAGAAGCACATCGGTTCCCACCACAAGGTCGACCTGGACCGTCTCACTCCCTTCATCAAGAAGTACTTGAAAACCGCCGTAGCCAGCGGAGCTCTCATCCAGACCAAGGGAAAGGGCGCGAGCGGCTCCTTCAAGTTAAGCGCTTCTGGCCAGAAAACTAAGGAACCCGGTAAGGCAAAGAAAGCCAAGAAGGAAGGTGCTACCCCCAAGAAACCCAAGGCTGCCGCAGCTAAGAAGGCCGCCAAACCCAAGGCTAAGTCCCCGGCTAAGAAACCCGCTGCTAAAAAACCTGCCGCTAAAAAAGCCGCCAAGCCTAAGACTCCCAAGAAAGCTGCCAAAGCCACCAAGCCCAAGTCTCCAAAAGTGAAGAAAATGAAATCTCCCAAAAAAGCTGCACCCAAAAAGGCCGGCAAAAAATAAAAAAAAAAAAACCCACTCGGATCGGATATAGGACTGTTTTCGGAAACGAAAAAAAAAAAGGCTCTTTTCAGAGCCGTAAAATTTAAAAAGAGAATGCTTTCCTTCGCTTTGCCGTAGTTTCGATATATATACATCGTCGTCACTTTACGCTCCCTTATAATATATTTTTTGCTTATCTGTGTAAATACATACATTCGTACAAGTATGTAGTTTATTTAGAGTAGCAAAATTTAACGATATGTGCAATAATTATTTTTTTATGAATTAAAGTCCTCCGCTCGGTCTCGCCGCCGGCGGCCTGTCGGCCGCCGGCGCTCGACCTCGCTGCGGACTTTGCGCGCGATCCGACACGGCGGCGAAAGGCAAGTTATTGATGGAATTGTTCGCGTCGCTAATTGTTTTCTTAAACGAAACCGAAAGTAAGGGTAGTATCAATAATAATACGACGACAGAAGTAGCAGGAACGATATCGTAGCACCGACGGCGCGTTTCGTTATCCCAGAAGCTCTAAAAGCGTCTATTTTTCGACAGGTAGTAAGCCTTTTAAGCTTTTAAATGCCCCCCACCGGTTTCCGTAAAATTAAAAGCTTGTCGCGTGGGTATAAACAATTAAAAACCGAGTACCGGAGACAGTATCTCGTCTTCGCAAACGCTAAGTGTGGTGCAGCCATCTATCGGCCGAAATAGGAAGCGAAAGCACGTACGCGATTGAATTTTGGAGCGTGTCGAAGAAAGCATTCCCTTTTACTGAATTTTATGGCCCTGAAAAGGGCCTTTTTTTTTCCAATTCCGAAAGTCTAAGGGCAGGCGTTGGGGGGGGAAGTTAACCTCCGAAACCGTAGAGAGTGCGTCCCTGGCGTTTCAGAGCGTAGACAACGTCCATGGCAGTGACCGTTTTCCTCTTGGCGTGCTCGGTGTAGGTGACGGCGTCTCTGATCACGTTCTCCAAGAAAACTTTGAGGACTCCTCGAGTTTCTTCGTAGATGAGACCTGAGATACGTTTCACGCCACCTCTCCTTGCCAAACGCCTGATGGCTGGCTTGGTGATACCTTGGATGTTATCACGGAGCACTTTACGATGCCTCTTGGCACCCCCCTTTCCTAATCCTTTTCCTCGACCTGACATGTCTGTCTTGCTTGAAGCTAAACGGGCGAATAATGATTTTTTGAAGGGGGTCGTCGATCTTATTTATAGATTTTCGTTGGGGCGGAGCGTTTCGTTTCGTGTCGATAGCGTGTACGGAAAGCGATCTCCGATTGAGGGTGAGGGAGAAATAAATTCTTTACGCCGTAAATTAAAAGAGGAAAAATGTGAGGGTGCTTTTAAAAATTAAAAATTGACATATTAGAAACGTTTAACGACAGAATTTCCCTTAATTTGTTTACGGAAAAAATAAAAATATGCCAACAGCACGCGGTGTTCCCAGGTGGTCACCCTCCCAAGTACTGACCGCGCCCGATGCTGCTTGACTTCGGTGATCGGACGAGAACCGGTATTTTCAGCATGGTATGGCCGTTGACGTTCGTAACTTTGTTTATTTACCTTATGAGCTTCTCTGTTCTTTTAAATTCCTCGCTGCTTTCTATGAAACGAATTTAACCGAAATTAGTGATTTTAATTTTTTTTAAGCGTATACATGGCGACCGGTTTTGGCGGGAATTAGTGAAGGGGGGGATTTAAAACCTAAAGTGATTGGAGGATACCCTTGATCCGAATGAGGTTATAAAAGGCCGTTTTTCTTCGCATTTTTACTATTTTCGGATCGTTCTCGAACTGTTAACGTCTCGATATGCCTCCCCAAGCTTCTGGAAAAGCCGTGAAGAAGGCCGGCAAGGCCCAGAAATCCGTAAGAGCTGGTGACAAGAAAAAGAGGAAGAAGCGCAGGAAGGAATCCTTCGCTATCTACATCTACAAGGTGTTGAAGCAAGTTCATCCTGACACCGGTATCAGCAGCAAAGCTATGTCTATCATGAATTCCTTCGTGAACGACATCTTCGAGCGTATTGCTGCAGAATCCTCTCGTCTCGCTCACTACAATAAGAGATCTACCATCACTAGCCGGGAAATTCAAACCGCTGTGCGTCTCTTGTTGCCTGGTGAGCTTGCTAAGCACGCCGTGTCAGAAGGAACCAAGGCTGTCACCAAATACACCAGCTCTAAGTAAATACGGACTTTCACGACTTTTGGAAAAAAAAAAGGCCCTTTTCAGGGCCATGAAATCTTGTAAAAAGAATTGCTTTCCTTTCGCTTGCTACTTTACACAGACACGTGCACACACAAAAAAAATATAATACTTATTCTTAATTTAAAATAAAAAGTTATCGTTAATATTTACTATACTATAAATGTAATGTAAAATTATAATTCAAAAAATATTCATATTTCATTAGTATATATAACAATTATAAATAATAAAGAAAATAAACACCCATTCCGGAACTTAAAAATAAAAATACTCACGCACACGTGTATCAATAAATAACCGTTATAAACAAACCATGGATACAAATGTAACAGAATGTGAGCTCCCGTCGGTTGTAACAGAATATTAGTCACAGTTAATCCCTGTCTTAATTGTGGAGATGTTTCGTTTAACTTCGACTATCGATACTATTACTATTTCGAGTATAACTTTTGCTTTCGTTCTCGCCTTCGTCTGCAATATCGTTGTCGGCTCTATGACGGTTACGGCTCCCTCGATTAATCCTAAGTGTACTGATTCCATCAATATCGTTTTATTACGAAACTTTGTATCGATTATTAACCTCCTTACCTTCGTTTGATTTCTTTGCAACTGTCTTTCGATTTCGAATTCACTACGATATACCGATCGGTCCGCTATATCGTAGCGTGTATGTATTAAAGCATGCTCGTCTATAATCTCAGTTTTCCATAATAATAATTCGGAATGATACACTTTCGAGTTGATAATTTTTTTTTTCTTTCTCTCGTTTTCGCTTTCGGTTTACCGTCGTTCGTGTAGAACAGAAACAGATCTACACGAAATTTCTATTTCGGCTGGCGTTCGATATCGAACTTCAGTCGTCCGCCATTTTTTCTCTCTCTTTCGAGGAGCGAGCGAAGAGGGGAAAAATTTCATTGGACGCCGTCACGTCGTCTCATTGGTTCTCCCGACGCCAGAAGGATCTCAAAAGTTGATAAAAGGCCGACAATAGGACCCAAAATTTTTTTATCTTTATCTCGCTGAAATATGTCTGGACGTGGTAAAGGAGGCAAGTGAGGACAGCGATGCCGGACATATGGGCCGGCCCCCGGTCGTATCATTTTCGCTCGGTCACGTCTATCCGCAGGTTTTCGAACGAGCTCTAGCTCCCTCCTTGAGTGTTCTGAATACTTGGCCAGTCCGACAAAAAGAACACAGTCCCGAAGTTTTCAAACTTATACTCGCCATCACGCGCCAAGAACGACGAGTTGAACAAAATTCTCCCTCCGCTCGGAGCGGTGTGTTAATGCCTAAAGCAGCGCTCCAAAGCTTCAGCGAAATCCTCGCACTGACAAGACGGTTAAGCAGTTTCCATGCTATCGGCGCACTCCTACCGCCGCTGTTTCGATAACATTAATTTAAATATCGATAGCTAATCCTAATGGAAACAACCCAAGCGAAAAAATTAAAAAAGCCACATTTTATTTACGGATTGGCATTCGAATGAGATACGGACATACTTCCCTGTTTATAAAAGAAGGGAGTACTATCTAAAACTTATTACTATCGAGAACGATATCTGAAGAAAAAATAAACGAAAGTACTTTTGATGAGACAAGCCTAGGTAGATCGGGACTACGCGCTTGTCCGCCATCGAAATTTTTCTGACGAAGAATTAAAATGTAAATACGGCTGGCTAAGGGCCTAAAAATTAATGCCCTGTTTTCATGTTCATGGCAATCGAACTGTTGAACCTCTTTTAAATACTTTTTGGACAGAAAACATTTAAATTTGCAGGCGACAGTGTTTTACTGCAGGGGTTTTTCACTCCTTTATGCCATCTGCCCCTAAATGGTGTCGCTTGGCGGAGGAGGGATCTGAACATGTAAGAAATTCCTGCAGACTGCACTTGTGCTGTGGCGGTGCCACACCTCTAATTAGGTGTAAGTGGCCAGTTGAAGGAAGTGGAAACCACAATCAGAAAGAAAACTGGGTATACCCAACCAGATTGCAAGATAGCGAACCTGGGGCTTTCATGTCCGGCGCTTTCCAAATCCTTCCCCCTTCCTCAAAACGTCGGTCCCCAGTTAGCGAGGAACACGACTTTTTAAGTATCTGGTACCGAGGCCAGTTACGATAAAAAACTTATAGCAGCGTAAAGCTGCTCTCCTTCCAAGGGCTGCCTCGCACCCTATGGTAGGTTTTCGCTCTACGAGAGTGTGTTACACTCTTCGTAGAGCTTTTTTAACTCTTTTTTTAGGGACTGTCCCCTGTCGGCTTTTTTCGACGCTCAACTTGAATCTCTAAAATTGGCTCTGGAAGCCAAGACGGTCATCAGAAGCAAGGCAGTTTGTGTGATAATAACTTTACGCGTTTTGTCTCTGAGACTCACTTCAGGGTCAACGTAATATTGCGAACTACGACTTCTATCATGATCAGGCCTCGTAGTTGCAATAATTTCTCCGGGTGGCACTGCTATTTACCTCAAAAATACTATTTCTCATGCTAGGATCCCTACCCCCGCTTCAAAAGTGAAGCAACTATTATCGAAATTTATATTCCAAATTTACCAAAATGCGCTTAGCTATTTACATAAAGTAGAAGAACCTGCTGGCCCTGATAGAAATTTTAACGAAAAATTTCCTAAAAGCGGGTGATTTTAAGGCGCACCACTATTCTGGGGGTGCCGCAATTTATCGCGGCAAATTTCGGCATAAATAAAAATTTGGCAAGATCGCCCCATCTTCTACTTATTCGGCTGTAAATCAAATTGATTTTGCTTACCCGCAATTCCCCTATCCCCAGAAATTACTGCTATTAATGATCTATCCCTGATCACCTTCCTGTTGTGCTGGTTTTTAACATCACGGAACGATGTCCGCTCTCCGCCACCCTCGACAACTGGGAGATTACGACACATCCGAACGAAACTCCCTTCGCTAACATCGACTCGCGCCGCCGCCGAGATTGGCTCGATCTTTCTGAGATTATGCAGGCTTAAAACACGTGCGGACAATCGATTATTATCGTCTTCCCCAGTTCAGAGTGATTAATGATAGATTCTTTTAGACTGGCAGATTTCGCGTGATCCTAATCTCAAAGTTTCTCTAAATCGTTTACAAGCCCTGGGTCCGGAAGAGATAGGACCAACAGGAGCGTTGGAACACCTATGTTGAGTCTTCGACTCTGACAAAGCATTTGGAGGGACCTCACGTCTTCGTAGGACACACCACATTCCGTCCCTTAAAGGACCTAATTCGTTGGCTTAAACACTGATAAGGAGAACTTTTCTGACAGTCTTAGAAGTCAGTTACACCTAATGATGTCTTGATGAACTTTTCGTGTCATTCCGAGTGTCGAACAGTTTCTCCTCTTACGGAAACAATATCACCCTACTTACCCTCAAAATTGTTTACCTGAAGAAACTCAAAAAGAATAAGCACTGGTGTAGATAATATTTTAATATGCTTTATCTCCAGCAATTTTATTATTTCCCTTACCTTTTCATTAATTTTCTTAAATTTAAATTATACTGTCTGAAGAAAGGTTTACCCCTGCCAGCCGGGACTCGACCACACCGTCAAATTTTCGCCATAGTCTCTTGTCTGGACTTTCCAAGTCTATTACATCTTGCTCGTCGCATGGATGCTTCTGCAAAATAACATCATCGCCTGAACAATTTGGTTCAGAAAACACTACACAGATCAGTTTGGAGGGTTGCAGAGCTATCCATGCCGAATGCTAACCGCAGGTCACCGCGGCTGTTTCGTCATTGCGAAAGTTTGAAAGATCTGGTTGGATGGGCTTATTTACAAGCTCATATTCTAAATTTTCCTGCCCAGCTCATTAAAATTTTTAATTGATCTTCAAAATCGTGAGTTCGTTGTCAGAGTTACAACACCTCTCTAACACCTCGACCTATTCTTTCTGGGGTTCCTCAAGGCAGTTTACTTGGCCGAAACTGTTCAATATTTATAAAACGATATGCCATCTGATCCGTCTATTGAGCTTTGCCTCTACGCAATGACACTGCCATCTTTAAACAACAAACACGTCGTGCGTGATTTCGAATACCTCAAATAATTTGGCTTTTCTCGCATAAGGTAAATCCGGCTAAATGTGCTGCCCTTTCTTTACCAGAAATGTCCATTTTAAAAATAATGATTTACAACTCTTCGACGAAAAATTCCCAAAATTCTATAAATACCTAGGTGTTACCCTAGATTCCAAATTACTTGGAGGCTTCACATTGAAAACTGTAAAAAAGTGAAGGCTGCAACCGTACTCTTCGCCCAAACTCAATCTCGAAGCCGCCTGAATACGAACGAAGTTATTATTAAAAAGTTACATCCTCCTATGACCATGTTGTCCGTTTGGACTGCTCTTAGCTAAGAAACTTCAAGTTGAACAAAATTTATGCCCTGTTTGTATCTGCTCCTACGTGCGGAATATGTGATTCATATCTTAAATTCGGCCTGTTCTCCGGAATTTAAACGTTAGCCTCGGTCATAGCATTGATTTATCCGAATCCTGTGCTTCACATCTCCCTGCTTATGATCCGCTAGCTTAAAAGCCGATCTTTTTTACCGTCTTAATGTCTACCTCCAGAAAGGAAAAAATGATAAGCACCGTTTTCAGGGCCCTTTAATTTGTTTCATTGGCACTTTTTTTCCAAACCATGTTAGCCCATCGTAGCGTGCCTGCCTCGTTTAGCTTTAGCTCGTTCGCGTTCTGTCGTTGACAATTTTTCAAAAAAGAAATTTTTACTATTTTTTTCTTAATAAATACGCTTAATTTTGGGATCGCATCATTTGCTATCTTGCTAAATTTTATTTTGATGTGTTGTCCTGTGATGTCTTATAAAAAATATAAAACCAAAAAAATGTAAAAAACTAGAAAAATGATAATTTAAAATTTTTGTAAACCAAATAACAATATCTTTTTGTTATTTATGTGTATTTTGTACCAGGAGTATTTATTTTATTTTCATTTTACCATTTCATTGTAACCTAAACTATGTGCTTTAATTCTTGCTCATAGATGGCGTACGAATTCTATTTAATATTTTATATGCTCTGGCCGATGTAAATTTTATATACTGTGCTTTTATGTCATTGTTCAAGGTACAGAATGATTATTTTAATCATTCAACGCGTTGTTTTTCACATATACGTTGTTATGTGAACGATTTTCTCCACCTTACAGCATTTTTCTTTCTTTCGAAGCCGCTGTAAGCGTATTAAATCTGTTTGGCAAACACTTTTTCTATTCTGCACCAAATTATGTTTATCATTTTTTCGTTCGAGGTTGAAGCGTGTTTCCACCGCTAGGTACTCCGTAAAAACCCATTACCTTGACCTTGACCCAAAATTTTATTTTTAGACATGAGAGACTCTGATGATGGAGGACGTTCTACCACTGCTCCTGTGACGCCGGACGTATGGCCGGCATTGCCGAAACGTTGGCTTTTGCCAAAAGACTCTTGCCGTTCTGTGGAATCCGTTCCGCTACACCGACTGATCTGCAGGCCATGATGGACCAGCTTAATCAAGTCTGACTCAACTTTCGAAGAAGTTCAATCTCAGATTCGCCGAGATGGTTTCGGCATTGAGGAAACTAATAAGCTTTGATTTTGTACTCGGCCGTTCTCGCGGCGCAAGGCTGTTTCCTAAGGATGTCCCCCTCCCCAAAGCTAAGAGCGATAGTGTTGGCGCGACCACTTCCTCCCGTTCAGGGGGGAAGCACGGCAAGCGTAAGAACCAATCGGCTGCCGGAAAAACGGCTGCGAAAGAGAGCGACGGCTTTCAGCCCGTCACCGGCAAGCATGCCTGCCGAAGTACCCCGGTTGCGGTACAGGGATCCCTACTAATTTGGTGCCAATGCCATTACGGATGTTAATCCGGATCTCGTCCACGTAATGGATACGTGATGATCCCAAAACCAAAAACAAAAAAACACCTCCATTCATTCTTCCCGGAGATTTGGCATCTTAGAATCATGGAAATCAGGCGGCACATTGCGCCATATCTATTCGATAATGAGAGGGAAGTACCTCAGGCTGTCGGTCAGTTCGGCGACGGAGTACCGCGCTTTAGCAAAATACTTGATGCAAACAACGTTCAAAATAAAACGCATATTGATGAAGACAAGCCGTTAAGGTAGTTTTTCGGGACTACCAGCTTGCACTTCTCCCACCCTTATTAAGACTTTTCTCGAGGAGAAAAATTCATTAACGAGAAAGTTACTCCAATGGCCAAAGGGCCAAAGTCGAAAGAGTTCCCATGCCCCTGTTCCACGTTCAGGTTGGTAAAAGAAACAGCACGAAATTACAAAATCACCGATTTCTACGGCACGGCTGTGCATGTAGAAAAATTCAGAGGAAGTCAGGGCCCCACTCAGTGCTTTAATTGCCAGGGGTTCTTTCACTCCGCTATTGCGTGTCATCTGGCACCTAGATGTGTTCGATGTGGAGGAAATCATTCCTCTGGATCCGATCAATGCAAGAAAGACCCCTCGGCAGATTGCACTTGTGCAAACTGTGGCGGTCCTCACCCAGCAAATTCCGTGGCTGTCCAAGTGGCCTGCCGAAAAGAAATCGGTGAGGCGAATTAAGTCGCAAAATAAAAAGCCTGATGTAGCTCCCAAGACTCCAGTGCAGTTTAAGAGCAAGATAGCGAAACCTGGCCTTTCGTTTGCCGCCGCTGCTACTGTTAAGGATTCCACTCCTAAAGCTTCCATAAATACGTCGGTTCCCAGTTCTCAAAGTGAGGATGACACCGACTTTTTAAAATATCTTTTGACGCTGAAGCGACTTATGATCGTAAAATTATTTTAGCAGCGTTTAAAGCTGCTCTTCCGTCCATTAGGGCTGCCTACTCACACCCTATGGACAGAATTTTCGCGCTTTACGAGAGTCTTGTTTTACTCGCTCCGTAAAGCTTTTGCATTTTCATGCTTTTCAGGGTTTGTCCCCGTTTATGTACTTTTCTTATCTGTTCTACCAGGTGGTGGTAGCCCATCTGGTAGCGCGTCGGCCTCATTCGCTTTCATGGAGGTACCGAGTTCTGTCCTCGTAAGGGACTTATTTTTCTAAATTCACTTATTTTATTTCATTCATTAAATTTTTTATTTTTCGTACTTACCTCATTTTTGGTAACGCGATTTTTCCGCTATCTTGCTCAAAATGTTTATTTTTGATTTTTCTTGTGTTGTCATGTGTTGTCTATAAAAAAAAAAAAAATCCGTTTTTACTTTTAAAAACGACAAAAAAATGTTAAAATTTTTGTAAAATCAAATAGAAAATATCTTGTTGTTTATTACTTTCTTTATTTCATGTACCTGGAGTCCTTTTTTTTTAATTTTTAATTTTCATTATTTTTCATTTATTATCATGTATTACCTTTCTGTGCTTTTTAATTTTTCGTGCGACCAATAGATGGCGCCACCCTATTGTGTTTTTTCATTTTGTCATTTTATGTGCTCTGGCCGAGTACAATTGCAATTTTTACAGTGTTTTTGATGTTTTGTCATTGTTCAAGGTACAGAATGATTATTTTTAATCATTCAGCGTGTTGTTTTTCACATATGCATTGTATGTGAACGATTTTTGCACCTTACAGCATTTTTCTTTCGTCATTACGAAAGCCGCTGTAAGCGTATTAAATTCCTGTTTGGCCTTACTGTTTTCTATCTGCACCAAATTTCATGTTTTGATCATTTTATCGTTCGGAGGTTGAAGCGGTGACTTTCGTCACCGCTAGGTACTCCGTAAAAACCCATTACCTTGACCTTGACCAAAATTTTTATTCTATCTCGAACTTATCTCGCTGATCGAATATGTCTGGACGTGGTAAAGGAGGCAAAGTGAAGGGAAAGAGCAAGACTCGCTCTAGCAGGGCCGGGCTTCAATTTCCCGTCGGTCGTATCCACAGGCTTTTGAGGAAGGGAAACTATGCCGAACGAGTCGGTGCCGGAGCTCCCGTCTATCTCGCAGCCGTTCTCGAATACTTGGCCGCTGAAGTACTCGAGTTGGCAGGTAATGCTGCCCCGAGACAACAAGAAGACTAGGATCATCCCTAGACATCTTCAGCTCGCCATCAGAAACGACGAGGAGTTGAACAAGCTTCTTTCCGGCGTCACCATCGCACAGGGTGGTGTTCTGCCAAACATCCAAGCTGTTCTCCTCCCCAAGAAGACCGAAAAGAAAGCATAAGTTCCCCCCTTCTGGACTCCGAAACAAAAAAAAAGGCCCTTTTCAGGGCCATACAAATATAATTAGAAGGAATGTATTTCGCTAATAGCAAACATTAAAAATTCGCCGGTTCGAAGCGATCTAGATTCGCACTTTAAAATTAATTTAAGAGCACGCATTTTACTTTAAGCGAGTCCCGAGAGCTTTCCAATGTAGATACGCGCATACTAACTCTGTTTTTTAGAAATTTGGACTAGAATTATATAAAGTACTATCTCAAAACTTATTTAATTTCCACGATCGAACACATTTCGAAGAGAAATGCAGAACGAAAGTGTTTCGTTCCCTGGCGCCATCTATCGATCGCAGGGAGTAAATTTTGCGCCTTCGTTCGCCGATATAGCGAATGTTCGATACGAAGACGTTTTAAAAATAATAAGAGTCCGTGAATACTTTAAAAAGTGTACGAACGCAGATAAATTAAATTTCTGTGTGTTATGTGTTTTGTGTATAATTATCGTACAATTTTCCTACGAAAAGCGTGAACGATATAAGCATAAAAATAAAATTGCGATAAGTAGCATTCCTTCTAATTATATTTGCATGGCCCTGAAAAGGGCCTTTTTTTTTTTTTGGTTTCCGATCAGTCCGATTTATGCACGTTCTCCGCGAATTCGGCGGGCGAGTTGGATGTCCTTTGGCATGATGGTGACACGCTTGGCGTGGATAGCGCACAAGTTGGTGTCTTCGAACAATCCGACCAAGTAGGCTTCGCTGGCTTCTTGGAGAGCCATGACGGCGGAACTCTGGAATCGGAGATCGGTCTTGAAGTCCTGAGCGATTTCTCTAACCAGGCGCTGGAAGGGGAGCTTCCTGATCAGAAGTTCGGTGGACTTCTGGTAACGACGGATTTCTCGGAGAGCTACGGTACCTGGCCTGTAACGATGAGGCTTTTTAACTCCGCCGGTGGCGGGAGCGCTCTTACGGGCGGCCTTGGTAGCGAGCTGCTTCCTGGGAGCCTTTCCTCCGGTACTCTTACGAGCAGTCTGCTTAGTACGTGCCATATCAAAATATAGACGCTAACCGAACGCTAACTGACAGTCCGAAAGCTAGGGTAGAGAGTGTCGAAAATGGGGAAAGTCACCCCTATTTATGCTTTCAGCACGTGACTAGCGGGAGCGCACGCGATTGGTCGAGAGCAGAGGGAGAGGGGGGTAGGTGGTTCGCGCGCTTAAGGATAGGGATTTAGTTAGGCCTTCACACTCTGTTAGTGACTCGCTAGCTATCGACATGTCTGACGATACCGCTGCCGTGACATCCGCTCCAGCCGCCGCTACGCCTAAGAAGAAGGCGAAGTCTGCCGCAAAGAAGCCTAAGGCTGCTCCCACGCACCCCAAGGTTTCCGAAATGGTGAACGACGCCATTACTAGCCTGAAAGAACGCGGAGGATCCTCTCTGCAGGCTATCAAGAAGCACATCGGTTCCCACCACAAGGTCGACCTGGACCGTCTCACTCCCTTCATCAAGAAGTACTTGAAAACCGCCGTAGCCAGCGGAGCTCTCATCCAGACCAAGGGAAAGGGCGCGAGCGGCTCCTTCAAGTTAAGCGCTTCTGGCCAGAAAACTAAGGAACCCGGTAAGGCAAAGAAAGCCAAGAAGGAAGGTGCTACCCCCAAGAAACCCAAGGCTGCCGCAGCTAAGAAGGCCGCCAAACCCAAGGCTAAGTCCCCGGCTAAGAAACCCGCTGCTAAAAAACCTGCCGCTAAAAAAGCCGCCAAGCCTAAGACTCCCAAGAAAGCTGCCAAAGCCACCAAGCCCAAGTCTCCAAAAGTGAAGAAAATGAAATCTCCCAAAAAAGCTGCACCCAAAAAGGCCGGCAAAAAATAAAAAAAAAAAACAACTCGGATCGGATATAGGACTGTTTTCGGAAACGAAAAAAAAAAGGCTCTTTTCAGAGCCGTAAAATTTAAAAAGAGAATGCTTTCCTTCGCTTTGCCGTAGTTTCGATATATATACATCGTCGTCACTTTACGCTCCCTTATAATATATTTTTTGCTTATCTGTGTAAA
Source organism: Pardosa pseudoannulata (assembly GCA_032207245.1). Lineage (NCBI taxonomy): Eukaryota > Metazoa > Arthropoda > Arachnida > Araneae > Lycosidae > Pardosa > Pardosa pseudoannulata. Next base: position 46,979 of record JAGEOH010000086.1, read on the forward strand.
TACATACATTCGTACAAGTATGTAGTTTATTTAGAGTAGCAAAATTTAACGATATGTGCAATAATTATTTTTTTATGAATTTTATTTCGCTAAGTCCTCCGCTCGGTCTCGCCGCCGGCGGCCTGTCGGCCGCCGGCGCTCGACCTCGCTGCGGACTTTGCGCGCGATCCGACACGGCGGCGAAAGGCAATTATTGATGGAATTGTTCGCGTCGCTAATTGTTTTCTTAAACGAAACCGAAAGTAAGGGTAGTATCAATAATAACGACGACAGAAGTGGCAGGAACGATATCGTAGCACCGACGGCGCGTTTCGTTATCCGAGAAGCTCTAAAAGCGTCTATTTTTCGACAGGTAGTAAGCCTTTTAAGCTTTTAAATGCCCCCCACCGGTTTCCGTAAAATTAAAAGCTTGTCGCGTGGGTATAAACAATTAAAAACCGAGTACCGGAGACAGTATCTCGTCTTCGCAAACGCTAAGTGTGGTGCAGCCATCTATCGGCCGAAATAGGAAACGAAAGCACGTACGCGATTGAATTTTGGAGCGTGTCGAAGAAAGCATTCCCTTTTACTGAATTTTATGGCCCTGAAAAGGGCCTTTTTTTTTTTCCAATTCCGAAAGTCTAAGGGCAGGCGTTGGGGGGGAAGTTAACCTCCGAAACCGTAGAGAGTGCGTCCCTGGCGTTTCAGAGCGTAGACTACGTCCATGGCAGTGACCGTTTTCCTCTTGGCGTGCTCGGTGTAGGTGACGGCGTCTCTGATCACGTTCTCCAAGAAAACTTTGAGGACTCCTCGAGTTTCTTCGTAGATGAGACCTGAGATACGTTTCACGCCACCTCTCCTTGCCAAACGCCTGATGGCTGGCTTGGTGATACCTTGGATGTTATCACGGAGCACTTTACGATGCCTCTTGGCACCCCCCTTTCCTAATCCCTTTCCTCCTTTTCCTCGACCTGACATGTCTGTCTTGCTTGAAGCTAAACGGGGCGAATAATGATATTTGGAGCGGGTTCGTCGATCTTATTTATAGATTTTCGTTGGGGCGGAGCGTTTCGTTTCGTGTCGATAGCGTGTACGGAAAGCGATCTCCGATCGAGGGTGAGGGAGAAATAAATTCTTTACGCCGTAAATTAAAAGAGGAAAAATGTGAGTGTGCTTTTAAAAATTAAAAATGACATATTAGAAACGTTTAACGACAGAATTTCCCTTAATTTGTTTACGGAAAAAATAAAAATATGCCAACAGCACGCGGTGTTCCCAGGTGGTCACCCTCCCAAGTACTGACCGCGCCCGATGCTGCTTGACTTCGGTGATCGGACGAGAACCGGTATTTTCAGCATGGTATGGCCGTTGACGTTCGTAACTTTGTTTATTTACCTTATGAGCTTCTCTGTTCTTTTAAATTCCTCGCTGCTTTCTATGAAACGAATTTAACCGAAATTAGTGATTTTAATTTTTTTTAAGCGTATACATGGCGACCGGTTTTGGCGGGAATTAGTGAAGGGGGGGATTTAAAACCTAAAGTGATTGGAGGATACCCTTGATCCGAATGAGGTTATAAAAGGCCGTTTTTCTTCGCATTTTTACTATTTTCGGATCGTTCTCGAACTGTTAACGTCTCGATATGCCTCCCCAAGCTTCTGGAAAAGCCGTGAAGAAGGCCGGCAAGGCCCAGAAATCCGTAAGAGCTGGTGACAAGAAAAAGAGGAAGAAGCGCAGGAAGGAATCCTTCGCTATCTACATCTACAAGGTGTTGAAGCAAGTTCATCCTGACACCGGTATCAGCAGCAAAGCTATGTCTATCATGAATTCCTTCGTGAACGACATCTTCGAGCGTATTGCTGCAGAATCCTCTCGTCTCGCTCACTACAATAAGAGATCTACCATCACTAGCCGGGAAATTCAAACCGCTGTGCGTCTCTTGTTGCCTGGTGAGCTTGCTAAGCACGCCGTGTCAGAAGGAACCAAGGCTGTCACCAAATACACCAGCTCTAAGTAAATACGGACTTTCACGACTTTTGGAAAAAAAAAAAGGCCCTTTTCAGGGCCATGAAATCTTGTAAAAAGAATTGCTTTCCTTTCGCTTGCTACTTTACACAGACACATGCACGCACAAAAAAAAATATAATACTTATTCTTAATTTAAAATAAAAAGTTATCGTTAATATTTACTATATTATAAATGTAATGTAAAATTATAATTCAAAAAATATTCCTATTTCATTAGTATATATAACAATTATAAATAATAAAGAAAATAAACACCCATTCCGGGAATTAAAAAAAAAAGTACTCACGCACACGTGTATCAATAAATAACCGTTATAAACAAACCATGGACACAAATGTAAATGAATGTGAACTCCCGTCGGTTGTAACAGAATATTAGTCACAGTTAATCCCTGTCTTAATTGTGGAGATGTTTCGTTTAACTTCGACTATCGATACTATTACTATTTCGAGTATAACTTTTGCTTTCGTTCTCGCCTTCGTCTGCAATATCGTTGTCGGCTCTATGACGGTTACGGCTCACTCGATTAATCCTAAGTGTACTGATTCCATCAATATCGTTTTATTACGAAACTTTGTATCGATTATTAACCTCCTTACCTTCGTTTGATTTCTTTGCAACTGTCTTTCGATTTCAAAATCGCTACGATTTACCGATCGATCCACTATATCGTAGCGTGTATGTATTAAAGCATGCTCGTCTATAATCTCAGTTTTCCATAATAATAATTCGGAATGATACACTTTCGAGTTGATAATTTTTTTTTTTCTTTCTCTCGTTTTCGCTTTCGGTTTACCGTCGTTCGTGTAGAACAGAAACAGATCTACACGAAATTTCTATTTCGGCTGGCGTTCGATATCGAACTTCAGTCGTCCGCCATTTTTTCTCTCTCTTTCGAGGAGCGAGCGAAGAGGGGAAAAATTTCATTGGACGCCGTCACGTCGTCTCATTGGTTCTCCCGACGCCAGAAGGATCTCAAAAGTTGATAAAAGGCCGACAATAGGACCCAAAATTTTTATTCTATCTCGAACTTATCTCGCTGATCGAATATGTCTGGACGTGGTAAAGGAGGCAAAGTGAAGGGAAAGAGCAAGACTCGCTCTAGCAGGGCCGGGCTTCAATTTCCCGTCGGTCGTATCCACAGGCTTTTGAGGAAGGGAAACTATGCCGAACGAGTCGGTGCCGGAGCTCCCGTCTATCTCGCAGCCGTTCTCGAATACTTGGCCGCTGAAGTACTCGAGTTGGCAGGTAATGCTGCCCGAGACAACAAGAAGACTAGGATCATCCCTAGACATCTTCAGCTCGCCATCAGAAACGACGAGGAGTTGAACAAGCTTCTTTCCGGCGTCACCATCGCACAGGGTGGTGTTCTGCCAAACATCCAAGCTGTTCTCCTCCCCAAGAAGACCGAAAAGAAAGCATAAGTTCCCCCCTTCTGGACTCCGAAACAAAAAAAAAAAAGGCCCTTTTCAGGGCCATACAAATATAATTAGAAGGAATGTATTTCGCTAATAGCAAACATTAAAAATTCGCCGGTTCGAAGCGTTCTTAGATTCGCACTTTAAAATTAATTTAAGAGCACGCATTTTACTTTAAGCGAGTCCCGAGAGCTTTCCAATGTAGATACGCGCATACTAACTCTGTTTTTTAGAAATTTGGACTAGAATTATATAAAGTACTATCTCAAAACTTATTTAATTTCCACGATCGAACACATTTCGAAGAGAAATGCAGAACGAAAGTGTTTCGTTCCCTGGCGCCATCTATCGATCGCAGGGAGTAAATTTTGCGCCTTCGTTCGCCGATATAGCGAATGTTCGATACGAAGACGTTTTAAAAATAATAAGAGTCCGTGAATACTTTAAAAAGTGTACGAACGCAGATAAATTAAATTTCTGTGTGTTATGGGTGTTTTGTGTATAATTATCGTACAATTTTCCTACGAAAAGCGTGAACGATATAAGCATAAAAATAAAATTGCGATAAGTAGCATTCCTTCTAATTATATTTGCATGGCCCTGAAAAGGGCCTTTTTTTTTTTTTGGTTTCCGATCAGTCCGATTTATGCACGTTCTCCGCGAATTCGGCGGGCGAGTTGGATGTCCTTTGGCATGATGGTGACACGCTTGGCGTGGATAGCGCACAAGTTGGTGTCTTCGAACAATCCGACCAAGTAGGCTTCGCTGGCTTCTTGGAGAGCCATGACGGCGGAACTCTGGAATCGGAGATCGGTCTTGAAGTCCTGAGCGATTTCTCTAACCAGGCGCTGGAAGGGGAGCTTCCTGATCAGAAGTTCGGTGGACTTCTGGTAACGACGGATTTCTCGGAGAGCTACGGTACCTGGCCTGTAACGATGAGGCTTTTTAACTCCGCCGGTGGCGGGAGCGCTCTTACGGGCGGCCTTGGTAGCGAGCTGCTTCCTGGGAGCCTTTCCTCCGGTACTCTTACGAGCAGTCTGCTTAGTACGTGCCATATCAAAATATAGACGCTAACCGAACGCTAACTGACAGTCCGAAAGCTAGGGTAGAGAGTGTCGAAAATGGGGAAAGTCACCCCTATTTATGCTTTCAGCACGTGACTAGCGGGAGCGCACGCGATTGGTCGAGAGCAGAGGGAGAGGGGGGTAGGTGGTTCGCGCGCTTAAGGATAGGGATTTAGTTAGGCCTTCACACTCTGTTAGTGACTCGCTAGCTATCGACATGTCTGACGATACCGCTGCCGTGACATCCGCTCCAGCCGCCGCTACGCCTAAGAAGAAGGCGAAGTCTGCCGCAAAGAAGCCTAAGGCTGCCCCCACGCACCCCAAGGTTTCCGAGATGGTGAACGACGCCATTACTAGCCTGAAAGAACGTGGAGGATCCTCTCTGCAGGCTATCAAGAAGCACATCGGTTCCCACCACAAGGTCGACCTGGACCGTCTGACTCCCTTCATCAAGAAGTACTTGAAAACCGCCGTAGCCAGCGGAGCTCTCATCCAGACCAAGGGAAAGGGCGCGAGCGGCTCCTTCAAGTTAAGCGCTTCTGGCCAGAAAACTAAGGAACCCGGTAAGGCAAAGAAAGCCAAGAAGGAAGGTGCTACCCCCAAGAAACCCAAGGCTGCCGCAGCTAAGAAGGCCGCCAAACCCAAGGCTAAGTCCCCGGCTAAGAAACCCGCTGCTAAAAAACCTGCCGCTAAAAAAGCCGCCAAGCCTAAGACTCCCAAGAAAGCTGCCAAAGCCACCAAGCCCAAGTCTCCAAAAGTGAAGAAAATGAAATCTCCCAAAAAAGCTGCACCCAAAAAGGCCGGCAAAAAATAAAAAAAAAAAAAACCAACTCGGATCGGATATAGGACTGTTTTCGGAAACGAAAAAAAAAAGGCTCTTTTCAGAGCCGTAAAATTTAAAAAGAGAATGCTTTCCTTCGCTTTGCCGTAGTTTCGATATATATACATCGTCGTCACTTTACGCTCCCTTATAATATATTTTTTGCTTATCTGTGTAAATACATACATTCGTACAAGTATGTAGTTTATTTAGAGTAGCAAAATTTAACGATATGTGCAATAATTATTTTTTTATTAATTTTATTTCGCTAAGTCCTCCGCTCGGTCTCGCCGCCGGCGGCCTGTCGGCCGCCGGCGCTCGACCTCGCTGCGGACTTTGCGCGCGATCCGACACGGCGGCGAAAGGCAGTTATTGATGGAATTGTTCGCGTCGCTAATTGTTTTCTTAAACGAAACCGAAAGTAAGGGTAGTATCAATAATAACGACGACAGAAGTGGCAGGAACGATATCGTAGCACCGACGGCGCGTTTCGTTATCCGAGAAGCTCTAAAAGCGTCTATTTTTCGACAGGTAGTAAGCCTTTTAAGCTTTTAAATGCCCCCCACCGGTTTCCGTAAAATTAAAAGCTTGTCGCGTGGGTATAAACAATTAAAAACCGAGTACCGGAGACAGTATCTCGTCTTCGAATACGCTAAGTGTGGTGCAGCCATCTATCGGCCGAAATAGGAAACGAAAGCACGTACGCGATTGAATTTTGGAGCGTGTCGAAGAAAGCATTCCCTTTTACTGAATTTTATGGCCCTGAAAAGGGCCTTTTTTTTTCCAATTCCGAAAGTCTAAGGGCAGGCGTTGGGGGGTGAAGTTAACCTCCGAAACCGTAGAGAGTGCGTCCCTGGCGTTTCAGAGCGTAGACTACGTCCATGGCAGTGACCGTTTTCCTCTTGGCGTGCTCGGTGTAGGTGACGGCGTCTCTGATCACGTTCTCCAAGAAAACTTTGAGGACTCCTCGAGTTTCTTCGTAGATGAGACCTGAGATACGTTTCACGCCACCTCTCCTTGCCAAACGCCTGATGGCTGGCTTGGTGATACCTTGGATGTTATCACGGAGCACTTTACGATGCCTCTTGGCACCCCCCTTTCCTAATCCCTTTCCTCCTTTTCCTCGACCTGACATGTCTGTCTTGCTTGAAGCTAAACGGGCGAATAATGATATTTGGAGCGGGTTCGTCGATCTTATTTATAGATTTTCGTTGGGGCGGAGCGTTTCGTTTCGTGTCGATAGCGTGTACGGAAAGCGATCTCCGATCGAGGGTGAGGGAGAAATAAATTCTTTACGCCGTAAATTAAAAGAGGAAAAATGTGAGTGTGCTTTTAAAAATTAAAAATGACATATTAGAAACGTTTAACGACAGAATTTCCCTTAATTTGTTTACGGAAAAATAAAAATATGCCAACAGCACGCGGTGTTCCCAGGTGGTCACCCTCCCAAGTACTGACCGCGCCCGATGCTGCTTGACTTCGGTGATCGGACGAGAACCGGTATTTTCAGCATGGTATGGCCGTTGACGTTCGTAACTTTGTTTATTTACCTTATGAGCTTCTCTGTTCTTTTAAATTCCTCGCTGCTTTCTATGAAACGAATTTAACCGAAATTAGTGATTTTACTTTTTTTTTAAGCGTATACATGGCGACCGGTTTTGGCGGGAATTAGTGAAGGGGGGGATTTAAAACCTAAAGTGATTGGAGGATACCCTGGATCCGAATGAGGTTATAAAAGGCCGTTTTTCTTCGCATTTTTACTATTTTCGGATCGTTCTCGAACTGTTAACGTCTCGATATGCCTCCCCAAGCTTCTGGAAAAGCCGTGAAGAAGGCCGGCAAGGCCCAGAAATCCGTAAGAGCTGGTGACAAGAAAAAGAGGAAGAAGCGCAGGAAGGAATCCTTCGCTATCTACATCTACAAGGTGTTGAAGCAAGTTCATCCTGACACCGGTATCAGCAGCAAAGCTATGTCTATCATGAATTCCTTCGTGAACGACATCTTCGAGCGTATTGCTGCAGAATCCTCTCGTCTCGCTCACTACAATAAGAGATCTACCATCACTAGCCGGGAAATTCAAACCGCTGTGCGTCTCTTGTTGCCTGGTGAGCTTGCTAAGCACGCCGTGTCAGAAGGAACCAAGGCTGTCACCAAATACACCAGCTCTAAGTAAATACGGACTTTCACGACTTTTGGAAAAAAAAAAGGCCCTTTTCAGGGCCATGAAATCTTGTAAAAAGAATTGCTTTCCTTTCGCTTGCTACTTTACACAGACACGTGCACACACAAAAAAATATAATACTTATTCTTAATTTAAAATAAAAAGTTATCGTTAATATTTACTATATTATAAATATAATGTAAAATTATAATTCTAAAAATATTCATATTTCATTAGTATATATAACAATTATAAATAATAAAGAAAATAAACACCCATTCCGGGAATTAAAAAAAAAAGTACTCACGCACACGTGTATCAATAAATAACCGTTATAAACAAACCATGGACACAAATGTAAATGAATGTGAACTCCCGTCGGTTGTAACAGAATATTAGTCACAGTTAATCCCTGTCTTAATTGTGGAGATGTTTCGTTTAACTTCGACTATCGATACTATTACTATTTCGAGTATAACTTTTGCTTTCGTTCTCGCCTTCGTCTGCAATATCGTTGTCGGCTCTATGACGGTTACGGCTCACTCGATTAATCCTAAGTGTACTGATTCCATCAATATCGTTTTATTACGAAACTTTGTATCGATTATTAACCTCCTTACCTTCGTTTGATTTCTTTGCAACTGTCTTTCGATTTCGAATTCACTACGATATACCGATCGGTCCGCTATATCGTAGCGTGTATGTATTAAAGCATGCTCGTCTATAATCTCAGTTTTCCATAATAATAATTCGGAATGATACACTTTCGAGTTGATAATTTTTTTTTTCTTTCTCTCGTTTTCGCTTTCGGTTTACCGTCGTTCGTGTAGAACAGAAACAGATCTACACGAAATTTCTATTTCGGCTGGCGTTCGATATCGAACTTCAGTCGTCCGCCATTTTTTCTCTCTCTTTCGAGGAGCGAGCGAAGAGGGGAAAAATTTCATTGGACGCCGTCACGTCGTCTCATTGGTTCTCCCGACGCCAGAAGGATCTCAAAAGTTGATAAAAGGCCGACAATAGGACCCAAAATTTTTTATTTTTCGAACATTCAGTGGATGTACGCTGAAGATGGAGGACGTATCTGACGCCGCTCCAGCGATGCCGGACATATGGGCCGGCCTACCCCCAGAGTCGTTGAAGTTCGCTCAACGACTCAATGATGTTTGCGAAGCCAACTGCCTCAATATTCGACGGACACCCTCTTGAGATGTCTCAAGTCCTTGATACAATCGCCGGACAGCTCGCCTACAAAACAATCAAGACAGATATCTACTCCCCGGAGTGATTGCTGCTGTAGACATCACGGCACGTAAGTTTATAAACTTCTTCAGCCGTCAGCAGCGTACGCTGCAGCTACCGCTCCCGCGACTCTCCCGTCCCTTCCCACTCAGGCGAGCGCTAAAAATAGCTCTTCGACTTCCCTCGCTCGAAACGCAGCGCTCCGGAGAAGCTCTCCGCCGCCGAGAAATCGCGCGCACTGATGACGCGGGTTTTAAGCCCGTTTCAACAGAAATTGCCGGCCGTCGGCGTACGCCTGCCGCTGCTTCACAGATTCCGACTTAACATAACCCTAACGCGGTTATCGATGTCGATCCCGATGAAATGCATATTGCGAAACCTCTCAGGAGGTGAAGAAACCAAAAAGCCGCCACCAACTTTTTATTATCCCATCGATGTGGCATCTCAAACTACAGGAAATTCGCCGGCATGTAGCGCCGTCTGTCTATCGATAATGAAGGGCAAGTAATTTTCAGCGCTTGCTACAAGTTGCTCTGATGAATACAGGGCCTTAATTCATTATCTGGATGCTAATAAAATCCAGCATAAGACGTACCTTTTAGATGAAGACAAGCCGTTCAAGGTAGTCGTTCGGGGATACCAGCTTGTACGAGTCCCGCACTTATCCGAACTTTTCTGGAGGCGGAAGGATACAATAATGTTAAATTACGGCAATGGCTAAGGGCCCTAAGTCTAAACGCGTACCAATGCCGTTATTTCACGTCTCAGTTGCAAAAACTGAGCGTGTTACCGATCTTTATAATCTCACGGATTTCTATGGGACAGAAATCCATATTGAAAAATTTCGTGGCAGCAAAGGGCCAACGCAGTGCTTTAACTGCCAAGGCTTTTATCACTCATCGATTGCATGCCACCTCGCACCTCGATCGTTCGATGTGGTGAGGGACATCAATCGGGATCTGAGCAGTGTAAAAAAGATCCAGAGGCAGACTGCACTTGCGCCAACTGTGGCGGCCCGCACCCTGCCAACTACAGGAAATGTCCCAAGTGGCCAGTTGAGGCCAAGTCAGGCAAAAATATTAAAAGCTCTTCGAGAAAGCCTGGGGTATTACCCAAAACTGTACCATCATTCAAGAGCAAGATAGCCGAACCTGGCCTATCTTATGCTTCTGCGGCCACCGCTAGTTCCAAGGATGCTCCTTCCCCGGCTCCTCAAAAACCGTCGGTCCCCAGTTCCAACGGCGAGGCCGATACCGACTTTCTAAAGTATCTGGTTTCTCTCGAGGCCAGTTACGATAGAAAACTCATACTAGCAGCGTTTAAAGCTGCACTTCCTGCCATAAGGGCTGCCTCGCACCCTATGGACAGGGTGTTTACGCTCTACGAGAGTGTTGTTACACTCGCTTCGTAGAGCTTTTTGCATTTTTCATGCTGTTTTTAGGGACTTGTCCCCCCTGCTTTTTTCGGCTTTTCATTCGACGCATCCAACTTGAATGCTCTTAACATTGGCTTCTGGAATGCCAACGGACTCCGGTCTCGTATTTCAGAAGCAAGGCAGTTCGTATGTGATAATAACTTCGACGCGTTTTTAGTCTCTGAGACACATCTTTCCCAGGGTCAAACTTGTAATATTGCGAACTACGACTTCTATCATGATGTCAGGCCTCGTAGTTGCAATAATTTACGTCTTGGGGGTGGCACTGCTATTTACCTCAAAAATACTATTTCTCATGCTAGGATCCCTACCCCCCCGCTTCAAAATTGTGAAGCAACTATTCTCGAAATTTATATTCCAAATTTACCAAAATTTGCGCTCATAGCTATTTATGCTCATAATAGTAGAAGATCGCTGCTGGTCCCTGATATTGAAATTTTAACCAAAAATTTTCCAAAAATTGCGGGTGATTTTAATGCGCACCACTATTCTTGGGGGTGTCGCAATTTCGACCATCGAGGTGCAAAATTACGACGTTGGGCAGATAATAATTTGGCTTCTATTATCGCCCCAAATTCTTCTACTTATTTCGGCTGTAATACATCAATAATTGATTTTGCTTTAACCCGCAATTTCCCCTATCCCCACGAAATTACTGCTGTTAATGATCTATCCTCTGATCACCTTCCTGTTGTGCTGGTTTTTAACATCTCTGGTATCGATGTCCGTTCGCCGTACTCTCTCAAAACCAACTGGGAGAATTACGCGCACATCCTCGGCACGAAGGGATTCCCCTTCGCTAACATCGACTCGCCGCGGCCGGAGGAGGATGCCGTCTGCCGCTACAGTGACTTTCTGCTCGCTGCGTACGCCGAAAGCTACTAAGCCTCACGTGCGGACTATCGATTACTATCGTCTTCCCCGGCACATCAGAGGGTTGATTAATGATAGAAATAATGTTAGGAGGGACTGGCAGATTTCGCGTGATCCTAATCTCAAAGTTACTCTAAATCGTTTACAGGCCCAGGTCCGGAAGGAGATTAGGATCTGCAGCAGGGAGCGTTGGAACACCTATGTTGAGTCTTTAACGACTTCTGACAACAGTATTTGGAGGGCTGCCTCACGTCTACGTAGGACACGCACTCACATTCCGTCCCTTAAAGGACCTAATTCGATGGCGTTTTTAAACACTGATAAGGCTGAACTTTTGGCTGACAGTCTTAGAAGTCAGTTTACACCTAATACTGATATCATTGATAATGATACTTTCGCTCGTGTCATTCCGAGTGTCGAACAGTTTCTTAACTCTTCCACGGAAAACAATATTACACCTACTTACCCCTCTGAAGTAATTGTTTACCTGAAGAAGCTCAAAAGAATAAAGCTCCTGGTGTCGATAATATTAAAGCTAATATGCTTATTAATCTTCCAGCCAATTTTATTATATCTCTTACCTTCATCATTAACTGTTTACTTAACCTAAACTACTTTCCTAGTGTCTGGAAGAAAGCGGTTGTGGTACCCCTGCCGAAGCCGGGACTCGACCACACCGTTCCCTCAATTTTCGCCCAATTAGTCTCTTGTCTGTTCTTTGAAGGTCTAACGAATACATTCTTGGCTCGTCGCATGGATGTATTCTGCGAAGATAATAACATCATTCGCCCTGAGCAATTTGGTTTCAGAGCGAAACACTCCACTCAACATCAGTTGTGAGGGTCGCAGAGCATATCCATGCCGCTAACGCTAAAAAAACAGGTTACTGCTGCTGTGTTCGTGGACATTGCGAAAGCATTGACAAGATCTGGTTGGAAGGGCTTATTTACAAGCTCATTATTCTAAATTTTCCTCAGCTCATTAAAATAATTGTTATCTTCAAAATCGTGAGTTCGTTGTCAGAGTTAACACACTCTCTCGACACCTCGACCTATTCTTTCTGGGGTTCCCCAAGGTAGTTTACTTGGCCCGAAACTGTTCAATATTTATATTAACGACATGCCATCTGATCCGTCTATTGAGCTTTGCCTCTACGCAGATGACACTGCCATCCTGGCCCGTAACATACAAACACGTCGTGCCTTCGCTGCAATTCGAAATTACCTCAAAATTTATGAAATTTGGCTTGTTTCTTGGCGCATTAAGGTAAATCCAGCTAAATGTGCTGCCCTTTTTTTCACCAATAGAAACGTTTCCCATTTCATCGCTAAATATAACTTACAACTATTCAACGAAAATATTCCCTGGGAAAATTCGTATAAGTACCTAGGTACCCTAGATTCCAAATTAACTTGGAGGCTTCACATTGACAATACTGTCAAAAAAGTGAAGGCTGCAATTGGTACTCTTCGCCCTTTTCTCAACTCTCGTAGTCGCCTGAATACGAAAACGAAGTTATTATTATATAAAAGTTACATCAGACCCATCATGACCTATGGTTGTCCTGTTTGGGAACTGCTTCTTTAAAATTACTTAAGAATCTTCAAGTTGAACAAAATCGTGCCCTAAAAGTTTGCATCTCTGCTCCTTGGTACACGCGGAATGATGTGATTCATCGCGATCTTAAAATTCGGCCTGTTCTCCCGGAGTTTAAACGTTTAGCCTTTCGGTTTCATCGTAGCATTGAATTTATTCCGAATCCTGTGCTTCATAATATTCCAGCTTATGATCCGGCTCTTCCTAGCTCTGCTAAGAGGCCGCGATCTCTTTTATATCGTAATGATATGTCATTACCCCTTCCAAAAAGAGAAGAGGGGATTGAAGCACCGTTTTCAGGGTCTTCTTCTAATTTGCATTTTATTGGCACTGATTTTTAAAATCAACCAGGTGGTTCTAGCCCATCTGGTAGCGTGCCGGCCTCGTTTAGCTTTAGCTCGGGGTCTCGCGTTCTGTCCCCGTTGACAAAAATTTTTCCAAATTCTAAATTCATTAATTTTCTTGTTAATTCTTAATTTATTCTTGCTAATATTTTTATCGCATCATTCTGCTATCTTGCCTCACAATTTTATTTTGATTTAATTGTGTTTCGTCCTGTGATGTCTTGAAAAAATATAAAAAACCAAAAAATTGTTTTTAAGTCTCTTAAAAACTACAAAAAAATGTATAAAATTTTATAAAACCAAGTATAAAATATCTTTTTGTCGATTTATGTTGTATTTTTGTACCAGGAGTAATTTTTTGTTATTATTATCTTTTTATTTCACTTATTTTTCACTTGTAAACCTAACTGTGCTTTTAACTCGCATCGCGACTCATAGATGGCGCTACTGAGTTTCCTTCCCATTTTTACCTTTCTGTGCTCTGGCTGAGTGAATTTTATATTACTTATTGTGTTTTTCGATGTTTTGTCACTGTTCAAGGTACAGAATGATTATTTTAATCATTCAACGCGTTGTTTTTCACATATACGTTGTTATGTGAACGATTTTACACCTTACAGCATTTTTCTTCCGTCTTTTTTGGAAGCCGCCGTAAGCGTATCTAAATTCTGTTTGGCTATCTGTTTTTCTATATGCACCAAAATTATGTTTTGATCATTTTATCGTTCGGAGGTTGAAGCGGTGACTTTCGTCACCGCTAGGTACTCCGTAAAAACCCATTACCTTGACCTTGACCTTGAAGAAATTTTTATTCTATCTCGAACTTCTCTCGCTGATCGAATATGTCTGGACGTGGTAAAGGAGGCAAAGTGAAGGGAAAGAGCAAGACTCGCTCTAGCAGGGCCGGGCTTCAATTTCCCGTCGGTCGTATCCACAGGCTTTTGAGGAAGGGAAACTATGCCGAACGAGTCGGTGCCGGAGCTCCCGTCTATCTCGCAGCCGTTCTCGAATACTTGGCCGCTGAAGTACTCGAGTTGGCAGGTAATGCTGCCCGAGACAACAAGAAGACTAGGATCATCCCTAGACATCTTCAGCTCGCCATCAGAAACGACGAGGAGTTGAACAAGCTTCTTTCCGGCGTCACCATCGCACAGGGTGGTGTTTTGCCAAACATCCAAGCTGTTCTCCTCCCCAAGAAGACCGAAAAGAAAGCATAAGTTCCCCCCTTCTGGACTCCGAAACAAAAAAAAAAAAGGCCCTTTTCAGGGCCATACAAATATAATTAGAAGGAATGTATTTCGCTAATAGCAAACATTAAAAATTCGCCGGTTCGAAGCGTTCTTAGATTCGCACTTTAAAATTAATTTAAGAGCACGCATTTTACTTTAAGCGAGTCCCGAGAGCTTTCCAATGTAGATACGCGCATACTAACTCTGTTTTTTAGAAATTTTGGACTAGAATTATATAAAGTACTATCTCAAAACTTATTTAATTTCCACGATCGAACACATTTCGAAGAGAAATGCAGAACGAAAGTGTTTCGTTCCCTGGCGCCATCTATCGATCGCAGGGAGTAAATTTTGCGCCTTCGTTCGCCGATATAGCGAATGTTCGATACGAAGACGTTTTAAAAATAATAAGAGTCCGTGAATACTTTAAAAAGTGTACGAACGCAGATAAATTAAATTTCTGTGTGTTATGGGTGTTTTGTGTATAATTATCGTACAATTTTCCTACGAAAAGCGTGAACGATATAAGCATAAAAATAAAATTGCGATAAGTAGCATTCCTTCTAATTATATTTGCATGGCCCTGAAAAGGGCCTTTTTTTTTTTTTGGTTTCCGATCAGTCCGATTTATGCACGTTCTCCGCGAATTCGGCGGGCGAGTTGGATGTCCTTTGGCATGATGGTGACACGCTTGGCGTGGATAGCGCACAAGTTGGTGTCTTCGAACAATCCGACCAAGTAGGCTTCGCTGGCTTCTTGGAGAGCCATGACGGCGGAACTCTGGAATCGGAGATCGGTCTTGAAGTCCTGAGCGATTTCTCTAACCAGGCGCTGGAAGGGGAGCTTCCTGATCAGAAGTTCGGTGGACTTCTGGTAACGACGGATTTCTCGGAGAGCTACGGTACCTGGCCTGTAACGATGAGGCTTTTTAACTCCGCCGGTGGCGGGAGCGCTCTTACGGGCGGCCTTGGTAGCGAGCTGCTTCCTGGGAGCCTTTCCTCCGGTACTCTTACGAGCAGTCTGCTTAGTACGTGCCATATCAAAATATAGACGCTAACCGAACGCTAACTGACAGTCCGAAAGCTAGGGTAGAGAGTGTCGAAAATGGGGAAAGTCACCCCTATTTATGCTTTCAGCACGTGACTAGCGGGAGCGCACGCGATTGGTCGAGAGCAGAGGGAGAGGGGGGTAGGTGGTTCGCGCGCTTAAGGATAGGGATTTAGTTAGGCCTTCACACTCTGTTAGTGACTCGCTAGCTATCGACATGTCTGACGATACCGCTGCCGTGACATCCGCTCCAGCCGCCGCTACGCCTAAGAAGAAGGCGAAGTCTGCCGCAAAGAAGCCTAAGGCTGCCCCCACGCACCCCAAGGTTTCCGAGATGGTGAACGACGCCATTACTAGCCTGAAAGAACGTGGAGGATCCTCTCTGCAGGCTATCAAGAAGCACATCGGTTCCCACCACAAGGTCGACCTGGACCGTCTGACTCCCTTCATCAAGAAGTACTTGAAAACCGCCGTAGCCAGCGGAGCTCTCATCCAGACCAAGGGAAAGGGCGCGAGCGGCTCCTTCAAGTTAAGCGCTTCTGGCCAGAAAACTAAGGAACCCGGTAAGGCAAAGAAAGCCAAGAAGGAAGGTGCTACCCCCAAGAAACCCAAGGCTGCCGCAGCTAAGAAGGCCGCCAAACCCAAGGCTAAGTCCCCGGCTAAGAAACCCGCTGCTAAAAAACCTGCCGCTAAAAAAGCCGCCAAGCCTAAGACTCCCAAGAAAGCTGCCAAAGCCACCAAGCCCAAGTCTCCAAAAGTGAAGAAAATGAAATCTCCCAAAAAAGCTGCACCCAAAAAGGCCGGCAAAAAATAAAAAAAAAAAAAACCCACTCGGATCGGATATAGGACTGTTTTCGGAAACGAAAAAAAAAAGGCTCTTTTCAGAGCCGTAAAATTTAAAAAGAGAATGCTTTCCTTCGCTTTGCCGTAGTTTCGATATATATACATCGTCGTCACTTTACGCTCCCTTATAATATATTTTTTGCTTATCTGTGTAAATACATACATTCGTACAAGTATGTAGTTTATTTAGAGTAGCAAAATTTAACGATATGTGCAATAATTATTTTTTTATGAATTAAAGTCCTCCGCTCGGTCTCGCCGCCGGCGGCCTGTCGGCCGCCGGCGCTCGACCTCGCTGCGGACTTTGCGCGCGATCCGACACGGCGGCGAAAGGCAGTTATTGATGGAATTGTTCGCGTCGCTAATTGTTTTCTTAAACGAAACCGAAAGTAAGGGTAGTATCAATAATAACGACGACAGAAGTGGCAGGAACGATATCGTAGCACCGACGGCGCGTTTCGTTATCCGAGAAGCTCTAAAAGCGTCTATTTTTCGACAGGTAGTAAGCCTTTTAAGCTTTTAAATGCCCCCCACCGGTTTCCGTAAAATTAAAAGCTTGTCGCGTGGGTATAAACAATTAAAAACCGAGTACCGGAGACAGTATCTCGTCTTCGAATACGCTAAGTGTGGTGCAGCCATCTATCGGCCGAAATAGGAAACGAAAGCACGTACGCGATTGAATTTTGGAGCGTGTCGAAGAAAGCATTCCCTTTTACTGAATTTTATGGCCCTGAAAAGGGCCTTTTTTTTTCCAATTCCGAAAGTCTAAGGGCAGGCGTTGGGGGGTGAAGTTAACCTCCGAAACCGTAGAGAGTGCGTCCCTGGCGTTTCAGAGCGTAGACTACGTCCATGGCAGTGACCGTTTTCCTCTTGGCGTGCTCGGTGTAGGTGACGGCGTCTCTGATCACGTTCTCCAAGAAAACTTTGAGGACTCCTCGAGTTTCTTCGTAGATGAGACCTGAGATACGTTTCACGCCACCTCTCCTTGCCAAACGCCTGATGGCTGGCTTGGTGATACCTTGGATGTTATCACGGAGCACTTTACGATGCCTCTTGGCACCCCCCTTTCCTAATCCTTTTCCTCGACCTGACATGTCTGTCTTGCTTGAAGCTAAACGGGCGAATAATGATTTTTTGAAGGCATCAAAGGCATCAAAGGTGGTGATGCAACTGGATTCTATGGGCCTGGCCCGTTAATCCAGAGGTTCCTATCAGTGAGCACAGAAATGACAACGAGCGAAAAAATAAACACATAAAAGAGGAAAGAGATAGAAGGGTGGATTCGTGAGTTCATAATACAAAACTAGAGAGTAGAAAGTTTAGGGATAGTAAAACATAAAATATTTTTGGCCAGTGACATCCGTACAAAATAAGCCGTAAGAATTTGAAAAAATGTTGATTAAAACAAAATTTTAGAAAATTTGGAAAAAATAAAAATATAAGTTTTGAAAAGAATTAAACTGTTTGAAAAATCAAATAAACCTAAAAAATAATATTTAATTAAATTATTTTTTGTTATAATTTTGATGTTATAAATTTAAATTTCCTTAGTAATAATGGTCGGGTACGAAAATTTTGATAATTTAGAAAAAATAAAAATACGAGTTTTAAAATAAATAAATAGTCTAAAAATCCAAAAAGAGCCTAAATAATAATAATTAATCACAAAAAACAATTTTTAAGAATTTTAATTTAGATTTGGAAATTTTGCATTCATCGGGGTTTGAACCCGACTACGATTCATTGAAGCTGAGCGGTGGGCAAGGCGTTTACTAACCAGGCCACACCTCTACGTACCCTGTTCAGCAAAATGAGGTATACATGGATTGCGAATTTAAGCTCCGCCCTCAATATGACGTGAAGTCGCAGAGCATAACGGGAAGGAAAAGGAGAAAATCCATGAAATGAAAAATAATTTTGAGTACGATGAGTGATGTATGGCCATTTTTAAGGATTTTAAATCTTTTTTCTTACATTTTTTGATAT
This sequence comes from Pardosa pseudoannulata, assembly GCA_032207245.1. Classification (NCBI taxonomy): domain Eukaryota; kingdom Metazoa; phylum Arthropoda; class Arachnida; order Araneae; family Lycosidae; genus Pardosa; species Pardosa pseudoannulata. The sequence continues at coordinate 65,045 of JAGEOH010000086.1, forward strand.
TTTATAAAGTTTTTTTGGTTTTATTTTTATTTTTTATAAAGACAACACAAATTAATAAGGATCTTTGGCTAGAATAGCCAGAGGCCTTCTTCTATTGCTAGCATCAGCTGGGTCGTAATTGACAAATATTTATTAATTCTATTTAAATTTTATGAAATTAGTGGAAAGATTATAAATAATATTTGGAATATTAGGAATCTTAAGTTCCTCGTGGATTTCATCATTGCGAAAATATCATGGCGAATTAGTGATTTCACGTAATATTAAATTTTGAATAACTGTTAAAATTTTAATGTTAGAATGCTGCATACGACCACGCTGGTGCGGCATAGGTAAATATCGGACGAAGGAAGGAAGTGTAAACGAGCAGCTTATTTTTAATAGTCATTTTGCTTCGGCGAGCGATTAAGGGATACAGAGCTCGCTTGGCGTTTCTATATTTATCCTTAACAGTTAAAATGCTGCTTCCAAGTTAAGTTTTTATCTAGCGTTACTCGTATTTAACAGTATCCGACCAAGGATACGAGTGTTATTGATATATATGTTGTAATTGACATAAGTCGTTCTCGTTTGGCTGTAAACATTGCGGCTTCGCATTTACTAGTGTTAATCCTAATTTTCCATCTGTCTAGCCATTCAGAAATTTTGACTAAGTGCTTTTCGGCAGTCACGGCAAATTTATAATTTTTATTCGATGCGAATATCGCTGTGTCGTCGGCAAAAAGAGCAAGTTCTGTAGTAGGATGAACAGGGATGTCGTTTATATATATATTAAATAAAGTAGGGCCGAGGAGTGATCCCAGTGGTACACCGGATAGGATAGGAAATTTTGAAGAGTAGGTCGTGTAGATTTTTACTTGAGGTGCGATCCGTTTAAATAAGAGTAAATTAATTTAATTAAGTTATTAGAAAAGTTATAGTTTACTAATTTATGTATGAGTGCGTCGATCCAGATTTTGTCGAAAGCACGAGCAATATCTAAAAATACAGCAGCGGTTGAACGTTTATTTAATCTATTTTTTGTCAACAGTTCTGTAATGCGGTAAATTTGGTGGTGCCGAAAGATTCTTACGAAAACCAAACTGGTAAGGATTATAATGTTATTGGTTTCGAGATGTTGATTAATTTCCGCAAGAATGAATTTTTCTGTGATTTTACTAAGAGTATTTAACAAGCTAATTGGTCTATAATTATCTGGAGAAGAATGATCCTTTTTAGGTTTTGGAATAGGGACTACGATAGAATTTTCCAGCATTTCGGAAAGTAATTAAAGTAAATATGATCAATTATGCTGTATAAATAATAAATATATGAATGGGGAGATGCTTGAGAGCAGTATTAGTGATGTTATCTTCTCCAGGGGATTTACGTTGGTAGATTACGAATAATTTGGATAAGGGTAGCGAATCAATATGGACGTTAGTGTTAAGCGAATTAAAATTTTGAATAGTTGAAATCGAAAAGTTGACATCATTGGTCGTGTTTACGTCAGAACCTGGATTTGGTGTGAAATTTTGTGCAAGCGTGCTGCCGATTAAATTACATTTTTCCTCGCTGTATAATTAATAACGTTTGTAACCGGATCTTTGAGTGGAGGAATAGGTGTGAAGGAATTTTTGAAATGCCTGGCGACTTTCCAGATGGAATTGTCAGTGGTGTCTAGAGAAGTTAGAAAATTATCCCATTGGGTATTAGCTTTATCGTGTATATAATATTTGAGATCTTGTTGTGCATTATTTAAAATTCTTTTAAAGAACGGTGTTTTATTTCTCTGCCAGGCTTTCCTGGCACGATTACGATTATTAAATAATTTTAAGTGCCTGTCATGGTGGCGTTTGTCTGTGTCAGGAATGATGGTGGAAGCAAAAGTAACGCTGTCATTAATATCGGTAGTTATTTTAGTAATAAACTTTTCTAAATCAGTAGTATTATTAATATTTGGAGGTCAAAGTTTTTAGAATTTAGATGGTCTTTAAATTGCTTCCAATTAATAAATTTTTGTGGCCTAAAAGTATAAGGGTTATTGCTAATAAAAATTTTTAATAAAACGGGATCGTGATCTGAGGAGAGGTCGCATACGGTTTCGATAGTGATAGAATTTGGAATACCTTTAATTAATGCAAAGTCGATAACGCTGCTGCTATTATTAGAGTGGTGTGTTGGCTCGTTAGGTGCGAAAATATCAAAATCTGAATTATCTGAAAAGTTTGTGATCATTTGTCCATAAAATTTATTACAAGTACAATGCCAGTCTCTATGTTGAGCGTTTAGATCTCCGAAGATTATTATGTCGTTTTTATTGTGCTAAGTGCATAGAGATCGTCAAGTACTTCACGCGGATTTAGAGATGGTGGAATATAAGTGGAAATTAAGGTAAATGCAGATCCGTTGTTAATTTTAATATTAATAGCAGTAGCGTTGATAATTTTAAAGTAGGAAGAATAATTACATGATGGGGAATAGTGCGTTTAATAATAATCGGTACCTCTCATGGCTTGAATTGGACTAGGGTAGTCATTCCTGTAAGTGGTGTAGTCTTTGATGTTGAGTTTATCCCCCGGCCGGAGGTGGGTTTCTTGTAATAGTACTATCGGAGAGCGCTCGTTTACGAATTCCCTGAACTCACGAATCCTATTTTTAATGCCGTTGCAATTCCATGCGAAAACTGATAAAAACCTGTTCAATGCCATTACTGACCAGTGGAAGGAGCTTGAATAAGTCCCAGAAAACGCCAAAAGACGCTCCTCAGAGGACTTAGCTTTAATCATGTTGGCTTTTATGTTTCTTAATTTTTTGACAATTTCACTGAAGTCCTGGATTCCCAGCATCTGCTTAATTTCGTGCAGGAGACTGCAATTTCGCCTAACTGGCTAGTGTTATTATTAACATTGCTTGTATCTGTGGGAGCGGGGGGTGGAGCTGTTACTGAATGGCAGGAGAGGCAATTGCTGCTTCGGTCACGGTGCCTGAAAGCGCATGCGCGAAAGAGTTGGAGAGCACTTTCGGAGCGGCGGCGGCGACGAACGTCGGCGCGGCGGTTTTCCTCTTCGGGAACTTCGGGCATCCCCGATACGAGGCAGGGTGAGCTCCACCGCAGTTACAACACATTGGGTTGCGACCTTTCCCGGTCCTTTGGGGCATTCCTTTGATTGGTGATATTGGCCGCATTTCACACACCGTGAGCGCATAAAGCAATTGTCCGAGTGGTGGTGGAAATGTTGGCAGTTATGACACTGCTGTGTAGTAAATGGGGACCTGTAACGCTCGACCGTTATCTTAATATGGAAAAGAGCATCAAGCTCTGAAATTTTCTTTGCCATGTCGCTTGCGTGAGTTGGATTTGGAAGAGTGGCATGGGAGTTTGGGTTTTTCGCTTAATTAATTGTGCGACTTTAATTACTGGTAATCCAATTTGACAAGTTCGTCTTTAATTTCCTCCACTGTATGTCACTTGGGAGTCCGCGAATGACCACTTTAATAGGTCGGACGACGCCAATGGGTAGGATAAATCCTTCAATCTTGTTTTTTAAAAATTTCGTAATAGACCTGTGGTCATCTTCAGTTTGGGGGTCTAGACGAATAAATTCGCCTCCTATTCGCGCATGGAATTTTCGAGATCCATTGCCTGCTATTTCGTTTAGGAGAGCACGATAATTAGCTGTTTTCACTATGGTGATATGTTTAATCTTATTCTTTGGTGGCACAGAGGCATTGGGTGTTTCAGAATTTTGGATTGAGTAGGAGCAGACAATGTTTCTCCTTCAGATTACCGAACTTATTACTAGTTGCTATACGCTCGCTAGAGCTGATGTTAATTGGCCTTTTGGCCGTATGTTTAATTGATGGATATTTAAATCCATCGTCAGTTTTTGGTTTCTTGGCTGGGGTTTGAGGAAGAGGAGAAAAGAGGAAGGCGAAAGTCGCTCATTATCAAGTTCATGCTTACCCTGTTGAATACTGGGCGACGTACGGGCGAGTTGCAAACGTTTCTTGGATGGCGGCTTTAGTCAGCATCCCTTTATTGATTAACTGAATGAAGTGGAGATCAAATCCGTTGGGTCCGTTCGGTGATCTTCGTCACTGAGGTCCATGTCCGAGTCCGAGTCGTTAGGTACGGGTTTGTTCAATGCCGTAAACTTTGAGGACTCCTCGGGTCTTCGTAGATGGAGTCGAAGATACGTTTGGATGGCTGTCCCGCCGAAGAGGCCTGTCCGTCATTGCTGGTTGGTTGCCGTCACTCATCGAGTGCCGGAACCGAGAACGCAAGGAAGAACCGAGAGCAGAAAATACACGTCCACACTCTACCGGTAGCGAGTGAACTTTGTCTTTTCTCTATATATTTGGAGCGGGTTCGTCGATCTTATTTATAGATTTTCGTTGGGGCGGAGCGTTTCGTTTCGTGTCGATAGCGTGTACGGAAAGCGATCTCCGATCGAGGGTGAGGGAGAAATAAATTCTTTACGCCGTAAATTAAAAGAGGAAAAATGTGAGTGTGCTTTTAAAAATTAAAAATGACATATTAGAAACGTTTAACGACAGAATTTCCCTTAATTTGTTTACGGAAAAAATAAAAATATGCCAACAGCACGCGGTGTTCCCAGGTGGTCACCCTCCCAAGTACTGACCGCGCCCGATGCTGCTTGACTTCGGTGATCGGACGAGAACCGGTATTTTCAGCATGGTATGGCCGTTGACGTTCGTAACTTTGTTTATTTACCTTATGAGCTTCTCTGTTCTTTTAAATTCCTCGCTGCTTTCTATGAAACGAATTTAACCGAAATTAGTGATTTTACTTTTTTTTTAAGCGTATACATGGCGACCGGTTTTGGCGGGAATTAGTGAAGGGGGGGATTTAAAACCTAAAGTGATTGGAGGATACCCTGGATCCGAATGAGGTTATAAAAGGCCGTTTTTCTTCGCATTTTTACTATTTTCGGATCGTTCTCGAACTGTTAACGTCTCGATATGCCTCCCCAAGCTTCTGGAAAAGCCGTGAAGAAGGCCGGCAAGGCCCAGAAATCCGTAAGAGCTGGTGACAAGAAAAAGAGGAAGAAGCGCAGGAAGGAATCCTTCGCTATCTACATCTACAAGGTGTTGAAGCAAGTTCATCCTGACACCGGTATCAGCAGCAAAGCTATGTCTATCATGAATTCCTTCGTGAACGACATCTTCGAGCGTATTGCTGCAGAATCCTCTCGTCTCGCTCACTACAATAAGAGATCTACCATCACTAGCCGGGAAATTCAAACCGCTGTGCGTCTCTTGTTGCCTGGTGAGCTTGCTAAGCACGCCGTGTCAGAAGGAACCAAGGCTGTCACCAAATACACCAGCTCTAAGTAAATACGGACTTTCACGACTTTTGGAAAAAAAAAAAGGCCCTTTTCAGGGCCATGAAATCTTGTAAAAAGAATTGCTTTCCTTTCGCTTGCTACTTTACACAGACACATGCACGCACAAAAAAAAATATAATACTTATTCTTAATTTAAAATAAAAAGTTATCGTTAATATTTACTATATTATAAATATAATGTAAAATTATAATTCTAAAAATATTCATATTTCATTAGTATATATAACAATTATAAATAATAAAGAAAATAAACACCCATTCCGGGAATTAAAAAAAAAAGTACTCACGCACACGTGTATCAATAAATAACCGTTATAAACAAACCATGGACACAAATGTAAATGAATGTGAACTCCCGTCGGTTGTAACAGAATATTAGTCACAGTTAATCCCTGTCTTAATTGTGGAGATGTTTCGTTTAACTCCGACTTCGACTATCGATACTATTACTATTTCGAGTATAACTTTTGCTTTCGTTCTCGCCTTCGTCTGCAATATCGTTGTCGGCTCTATGACGGTTACGGCTCACTCGATTAATCCAAAGTGTACTGATTCCATCAATATCGTTTTATTACGAAACTTTGTATCGATTATTAACCTCCTTACCTTCGTTTGATTTCTTTGCAACTGTCTTTCGATTTCAAAATCGCTACGATTTACCGATCGATCCACTATATCGTAGCGTGTATGTATTAAAGCATGCTCGTCTATAATCTCAGTTTTCCATAATAATAATTCGGAATGATACACTTTCGAGTTGATAATTTTTTTTTTCTTTCTCTCGTTTTCGCTTTCGGTTTACCGTCGTTCGTGTAGAACAGAAACAGATCTACACGAAATTTCTATTTCGGCTGGCGTTCGATATCGAACTTCAGTCGTCCGCCATTTTTTCTCTCTCTTTCGAGGAGCGAGCGAAGAGGGGAAAAATTTCATTGGACGCCGTCACGTCGTCTCATTGGTTCTCCCGACGCCAGAAGGATCTCAAAAGTTGATAAAAGGCCGACAATAGGACCCAAAATTTTTATTGGAGATCGAGTCTTGACTCTGATGATGGAGGACGTATCTACCGCTGCTCCAGTGACGCCGGACGTATGGGCCGGCATTCCCGCCAAAACGTTGGCTTTTGCCAAACGACTCTTTGCCGTTGACGTGGAATCCGTTCCGCGCTTCTCACCACTGATCTGCAGGCCATGATGGAAGCTTAATCACGTACTGACTCAACTTTCGTTTAAGAAGTACAGATCTGAAGATTCGCCCGAGATGGTTTCGGCCGATCGAGGACACTATACGTAAGGTTTGCATTTTGTACTCGGCCGTTCTCGCGGCGCAAGCCGCTGTTTCCTAAGGATGTCCCCCTCCCCTCTACCTCTGCTAAGAGCGATAGTGTTGGCGCGGCCACTTCCTCCCGTTCAGGGGGGAAGCACGGCAAGCGTAAGAACCAATCGGCTGCCGGTAAAACGGCTGCGAAAGAGAGCGACGGCTTTCAGCCCGTCACCGGCAAGCATGCCTGCCGCCCAAGTACCCCGGTTGCGATCCCACAGGGGATCCCTACTAATTTGGTGCCAAATGCCATTACGGATGTTAATCCGGATCTCGTCCACGTAATGGATACTTGTGATGATCCCAAGCCAAAAACAAAAAAGCCACCTCCGATATTCATTCTTCCCGGAGATTTTTGGCATCTTAGAATCATGGAAATCAGGCGGCACATTGCGCCATCCATCTATTCGATAATGAGAGGGAAGTACCTCAGGCTGTCGGTCAGTTCGGCGACGGAGTACCGCGCTTTAGCAAAATATCTTGATGCAAACAACGTTCAGAATAAAACGCATCTATTGGATGAAGACAAGCCGTTCAAGGTAGTTTTTCGGGGACTACCAGCTTGCACTTCTCCCACCCTTATTAAGACTTTTCTCGAGGGAGAAAAATTCATTAACGTGAAAGTTACTCCAATGGCCAAAGGGCCAAAGTCGAAAAGAGTTCCCATGCCCCTGTTCCACGTTCAGGTTGGTAAAAATGGGAAACAGCACGAAATTTACAAAATCACCGATTTCTACGGCACGGCTGTGCATGTAGAAAAATTCAGAGGAAGTCAGGGCCCCACTCAGTGCTTTAATTGCCAGGGGTTCTTTCACTCCGCTATTGCGTGTCATCTGGCACCTAAATGTGTACGATGTGGAGGAAATCATTCCTCCGGATCCGATCAATGCAAGAAAGACCCCTCGGCAGATTGCACTTGTGCAAACTGTGGCGGTCCTCACCCAGCAAACTTCCGTGGCTGTCCCAAGTGGCCTGCCGAAAAGAAATCGGTGAGGCGAATTAAGTCGCAAAATAAAAAGCCTGATGTAGCTCCCAAGACTCCAGTGCAGTTTAAGAGCAAGATAGCGAAACCTGGCCTTTCGTTTGCCGCCGCTGCTACTGTTAAGGATTCCACTCCTAAAGCTTCCATAAATACGTCGGTTCCCAGTTCTCAAAGTGAGGATGACACCGACTTTTTAAAATATCTTTTGACGCTGGAAGCGACTTATGATCGTAAAATTATTTTAGCAGCGTTTAAAGCTGCTCTTCCGTCCATTAGGGCTGCCTCACACCCTATGGACAGAATTTTCGCGCTTTACGAGAGTCTTGTTTTACTTGCTCCGTAAAGCTTTTGCATTTTCATGCTGTTTTTCAGGGTTTGTCCCCCCGTTTATGTACTTTTCTTATCTGTTTTCTACCAGGTGGTGGTAGCCCATCTGGTAGCGCGTCGGCCTCATTCGCTTTCATGCCCGAGGTACCGAGTTCTGTCCCCGTAAGGGACTTATTTTTCTAAATTCACTTTTATTTTATTTCATTCATTAAATTTTTATTTTTCGTACTTACCTCATTTTTTGGTAACGCGATTTTTCCGCTATCTTGCTCAAAATGTTTATTTTTGATTTTTCTTGTGTTGTCATGTGTTGTCTATAAAAAATCCAAAAAATCCGTTTTTACTTTTAAAAACGACAAAAAAATGTTAAAATTTTGTAAAATCAAATAGAAAATATCTTGTTGTTTATTACTTTCTTTATTTCATGTACCTGGAGTCCTTTTTAGTTTTAATTTTCATTTATTTTTCATTTAATTTCATGTATTACCTTTCTGTGCTTTTTAATTTTACGTGCGACCAATAGATGGCGCCACCCTATTGTGTTATTTCAATTTGTCATTTTATGTGCTCTGGCCGAGTACAATTGCAATTTTTACAGTGTTTTTGATGTTTTGTCATTGTTCAAGGTACAGAATGATTATTTTTAATCATTCAGCGTGTTGTTTTTCACATATGCATTGTATGTGAACGATTTTTGCACCTTACAGCATTTTTCTTTCGTCATTACGAAAGCCGCTGTAAGCGTATTAAATTCCTGTTTGGCCTTACTGTTTTCTATCTGCACTAAATTTCATGTTTTGATCATTTTATCGTTCGGAGGTTGAAGCGGTGACTTTCGTCACCGCTAGGTACTCCGTAAAAACCCATTACCTTGACCTTGACCCAAAATTTTTATTCTATCTCGAACTTATCTCGCTGATCGAATATGTCTGGACGTGGTAAAGGAGGCAAAGTGAAGGGAAAGAGCAAGACTCGCTCTAGCAGGGCCGGGCTTCAATTTCCCGTCGGTCGTATCCACAGGCTTTTGAGGAAGGGAAACTATGCCGAACGAGTCGGTGCCGGAGCTCCCGTCTATCTCGCAGCCGTTCTCGAATACTTGGCCGCTGAAGTACTCGAGTTGGCAGGTAATGCTGCCCGAGACAACAAGAAGACTAGGATCATCCCTAGACATCTTCAGCTCGCCATCAGAAACGACGAGGAGTTGAACAAGCTTCTTTCCGGCGTCACCATCGCACAGGGTGGTGTTTTGCCAAACATCCAAGCTGTTCTCCTCCCCAAGAAGACCGAAAAGAAAGCATAAGTTCCCCCCTTCTGGACTCCGAAACAAAAAAAAAAGGCCCTTTTCAGGGCCATACAAATATAATTAGAAGGAATGTATTTCGCTAATAGCAAACATTAAAAATTCGCCGGTTCGAAGCGATCTCTTAGATTCGCACTTTAAAATTAATTTAAGAGCACGCATTTTACTTTAAGCGAGTCCCGAGAGCTTTCCAATGTAGATACGCGCATACTAACTCTGTTTTTTAGAAATTTGTACTAGAATTATATAAAGTACTATCTCAAAACTTATTTAATTTCCACGATCGAACACATTTCGAAGAGAAATGCAGAACGAAAGTGTTTCGTTCCCTGGCGCCATCTATCGATCGCAGGGAGTAAATTTTGCGCCTTCGTTCGCCGATATAGCGAATGTTCGATACGAAGACGTTTTAAAAATAATAAGAGTCCGTGAATACTTTAAAAAGTGTACGAACGCAGATAAATTAAATTTCTGTGTGTTATGGGTGTTTTGTGTATAATTATCGTACAATTTTCCTACGAAAAGCGTGAACGATATAAGCATAAAAATAAAATTGCGATAAGTAGCATTCCTTCTAATTATATTTGCATGGCCCTGAAAAGGGCCTTTTTTTTTTTTTTGGTTTCCGATCAGTCCGATTTATGCACGTTCTCCGCGAATTCGGCGGGCGAGTTGGATGTCCTTTGGCATGATGGTGACACGCTTGGCGTGGATAGCGCACAAGTTGGTGTCTTCGAACAATCCGACCAAGTAGGCTTCGCTGGCTTCTTGGAGAGCCATGACGGCGGAACTCTGGAATCGGAGATCGGTCTTGAAGTCCTGAGCGATTTCTCTAACCAGGCGCTGGAAGGGGAGCTTCCTGATCAGAAGTTCGGTGGACTTCTGGTAACGACGGATTTCTCGGAGAGCTACGGTACCTGGCCTGTAACGATGAGGCTTTTTAACTCCGCCGGTGGCGGGAGCGCTCTTACGGGCGGCCTTGGTAGCGAGCTGCTTCCTGGGAGCCTTTCCTCCGGTACTCTTACGAGCAGTCTGCTTAGTACGTGCCATATCAAAATATAGACGCTAACCGAACGCTAACTGACAGTCCGAAAGCTAGGGTAGAGAGTGTCGAAAATGGGGAAAGTCACCCCTATTTATGCTTTCAGCACGTGACTAGCGGGAGCGCACGCGATTGGTCGAGAGCAGAGGGAGAGGGGGGTAGGTGGTTCGCGCGCTTAAGGATAGGGATTTAGTTAGGCCTTCACACTCTGTTAGTGACTCGCTAGCTATCGACATGTCTGACGATACCGCTGCCGTGACATCCGCTCCAGCCGCCGCTACGCCTAAGAAGAAGGCGAAGTCTGCCGCAAAGAAGCCTAAGGCTGCCCCCACGCACCCCAAGGTTTCCGAGATGGTGAACGACGCCATTACTAGCCTGAAAGAACGTGGAGGATCCTCTCTGCAGGCTATCAAGAAGCACATCGGTTCCCACCACAAGGTCGACCTGGACCGTCTGACTCCCTTCATCAAGAAGTACTTGAAAACCGCCGTAGCCAGCGGAGCTCTCATCCAGACCAAGGGAAAGGGCGCGAGCGGCTCCTTCAAGTTAAGCGCTTCTGGCCAGAAAACTAAGGAACCCGGTAAGGCAAAGAAAGCCAAGAAGGAAGGTGCTACCCCCAAGAAACCCAAGGCTGCCGCAGCTAAGAAGGCCGCCAAACCCAAGGCTAAGTCCCCGGCTAAGAAACCCGCTGCTAAAAAACCTGCCGCTAAAAAAGCCGCCAAGCCTAAGACTCCCAAGAAAGCTGCCAAAGCCACCAAGCCCAAGTCTCCAAAAGTGAAGAAAATGAAATCTCCCAAAAAAGCTGCACCCAAAAAGGCCGGCAAAAAATAAAAAAAAAAAAACCCACTCGGATCGGATATAGGACTGTTTTCGGAAACGAAAAAAAAAAAGGCTCTTTTCAGAGCCGTAAAATTTAAAAAGAGAATGCTTTCCTTCGCTTTGCCGTAGTTTCGATATATATACATCGTCGTCACTTTACGCTCCCTTATAATATATTTTTTGGTTTATCTGTGTAAATACATACATTCGTTCTTACAAGTATGTAGTTTATTTAGAGTATCAAACTTTAACGATATATGCAATAATTATTTTTTTATTAATTTTATTTCGCTAAGTCCTCCGCTCGGTCTCGCCGCCGGCGGCCTGCCGGCCGCCGGCGCTCGACCTCGCTGCGGACTTTGCGCGCGATCCGACACGGCGGCGAAAGGCAAGTTATTGATGGAATTGTTCGCGTCGTTTAATTGTTTTTTTTTTTTAAACGAAACCGAAAGTAAGGGTAGTATCAATAATAATGACGACAGAAGTAGCAGGAACGATATCGTAGCACCGACGGCGCGTTTCGTTATCCCAGAAGCTCTAAAAGCGTCTATTTTTCGACAGGTAGTAAGCCTTTTAAGCTTTTAAATGCCCCCCACCGGTTTCCGTAAAATTAAAAGCTTGTCGCGTGGGTATAAACAATTAAAAACCGAGTACCGGAGACAGTATCTCGTCTTCGCAAACGCTAAGTGTGGTGCAGCCATCTATCGGCCGAAATAGGAAGCGAAAGCACGTACGCGATTGAATTTTGGAGCGTGTCGAAGAAAGCATTCCCTTTTACTGAATTTTATGGCCCTGAAAAGGGCCTTTTTTTTTTTCCAATTCCGAAAGTCTAAGGGCAGGCGTTGGGGGGGAAGTTAACCTCCGAAACCGTAGAGAGTGCGTCCCTGGCGTTTCAGAGCGTAGACAACGTCCATGGCAGTGACCGTTTTCCTCTTGGCGTGCTCGGTGTAGGTGACGGCGTCTCTGATCACGTTCTCCAAGAAAACTTTGAGGACTCCTCGAGTTTCTTCGTAGATGAGACCTGAGATACGTTTCACGCCACCTCTCCTTGCCAAACGCCTGATGGCTGGCTTGGTGATACCTTGGATGTTATCACGGAGCACTTTACGATGCCTCTTGGCACCCCCCTTTCCTAATCCTTTTCCTCGACCTGACATGTCTGTCTTGCTTGAAGCTAAACGGGCGAATAATGATTTTTTGGAGCGGGTTCGGATCAGATTTCGTGGATCGTTGGGCCAGCGTTTCGTTTTCGATCAGTAAGCACAAAAATGACAACGAGAAATAAAACACTAAATTAAAAGAGGAAAAATGAAGGGTGGCGTTTTTAAAAAAATAGAGAGTAGAAAATTAACGACAGAAACATAAATATTTTTTCCCAGTGACATCCGTACAAAAAAGCCGAAAGATGTGTTTGATTAAAAGATTTTGAAAATTTGGAAAAATATTTAATGGTTTTAAAATAATTAAAAACTGTTTTAAATTCCTAAAGGCCTAAAAAATAATATTTAATTAAATTAATAATGTTATTTTATAATTTTGATGTTATAAATTTTTTCCTTTAATTTGGGTACGAAGTTTTGATAATTAGTATCTGAGTTTTAAAAAATAAATAAATAGTCTAAAATCCGTAAGAGCTAAAATAGAAAAAGAAAAAACATTTTAAGAATTTTAATTTAGATTTGGGAATTTTGCTTCATCCGGGGTTTGAAACCCGACTACTCCTTGAAGCTGAGCGGTCAAGGCGTTTACTAACAAGCCACGCCTGTGCAGAATGTTCAGCAAAATAATACTCTAGATCACAAAATTAACCGCTGTGCGTCTCTTCAACTGGTGAGCTTGCTAAGCACGGGAAGGAATAGGAAAATCCATGAAAAAAAATAATAAACTTTGATTTGTTTTGGAAAAAAAAAAGGCCCTTTTCAGGGCCATGAAATCTTATAAAGAATTGCTTTCCTTTCGCTTGCTACTTTACACAGACACCCACACAAATTAATATAATACTTTTCTTAATAAAAAAGGTCTTCTATTTACTATATATTGACAATATATTTAAATTCATTATTTAAATTTTTATATTTTAGTGGAAAGATTATAAATAAATTTGGAATATTAAAAACCTCATGGATTTCATCATTGCGAAAATACCATGGCGAATTAGTAACGTAATATAAATTTTGAATAACTGTTAAAATTTTAATGTAGAATCTGTAATACGACCACGCTGGTTGTAAACAGAATATAGTAACGACAGCTTATTTTTAATAGTCATTTTGTCGCGAGCGATTAAGGGATACAGAGCTCGCTTGGCGTTTCTATATTATCCTTAACAGCTTTAAAATGCTGCTCCAAGTTAATTTTTTATCTAGCGTTACTCGTAATTATTTAACAGTATCCGACCAAGGAATACGAGTGTTATTGATATATTGTTGTAATGACATAATCGTTCTCTGTTTCGTAAACATTGCGGCTTCGCCTTACTAGTGTTAATCCTAATTTTCCATCTTCTAGCCATTCAGAAATTTGACTAAGTCTTGTTGACGGCAGTCACGAAATTTATATTTTTTATTCGATGCGAATATCGCTGTGTCGTCGGCAAAAATAGCAAGTTCTGTATGATGAACAGCGTTTATATATATATTGTAGCCGAGAGTGATCCCTGTGGTACACCGAGGATAGAAATTTGAAGAGTAGGTCTAGATTTTTACTTGAAAGGTTCGATCCGTTAAATAAGAGTAAATTAATTAAGTTATTAGAAAAGTTATAGAAATTTTGTATGAGTGCGTCGATCCATTTGTCGAAAGCACGAGCAATATCTAAAAATACAGCAGCGGTTGAACGTTTATTTAATCTATTTTTGTCAACAGTTCAGTAATGCGAAATTTTGGGGTGCCGAAAGATTCTTGCGAAAACCAAATGATAAGGAATTATAATGTTATTGGACAGATGTTGATTAATTTCCGCAAGAATGAATTTTCTGTGATTTTACTAAGAGTATTTAACAAACTAATTGGTCTCTTATCTGGAAAGAATGATCCTTTTTAGGTTTTGGAATAGGGACTACTAGAATTCCAGCACGGAAAGTAATTAAAGAAAAAAATATGATCAATTATGCTGTATAAAATAAATATATTGAAGGAATGCTTGAGAGCAGTATTAAAAACTTCTCCAGGGATTTACGTTTTGTATTTACGGATAATTGGAAAATAGCGAATCAATATGGACGTTAGTGTTAAGCGAATTAAAATTTTGAATAAAATCGAAGAGTTGACATCATTGGTCGTGTTTACGTCAAACCTGTTTTTGAAATTTTGTGCAATGCTGCCGATTAAATTACATTTTTCCTCCGCTGTGTAATAAAACGTTTGTAACCATTTTGAGTGGAGGAAATGTGAAGGAATTTGAAATGCCTGGCGACTTTCGGAATGTCAGAAGAAGTAGAAAATTTTCCCATTGGGTATTAGCTTATCGTGTATATAATATTTGAGATCTTGTTGTGCATTATTTAAAACTTTTAAAGAAATGTTTTATCTCTGAATTTCCTGGCACGATTACGATTATTATTAAATTTTAAGTGCCTGTGTGGCGTTTCTGTGTCAGGAATGATGGTACAAGTAACGCTGTCATTAATATCGTAGTTATTTTAAAAATAAAATTTTTCTAATCATTAGTATTAAATATTTGGAGGTCAAAGTTTTTAGAATTTAGATGGTCTTTAAATTGCTTCCAGTTTATTTTTGTGGCCTAAAAGTATAAGGTTTTTGCTAATTTTTAATAAAACGGGATCGTGATCTGAGAGCGCATACGGCGATAGTGATAGAATTTGGAATACCTTTTAATTAATGCAAAGTCGATAACGCTGCTGCTATTATTAGAGTGGTGTGTTCTCGTTAGGTGCGAAAATATCAAAATCTGAATTATCTGAAAGTTTGTGATCATTTGTCCGAGTTATTACAAGTACAATGCCAGTCTCTATGTTGAGCGTTTAGATCTCCGAAGATTATTATGTCGTTATTTATTGTGCTAAGTGCATAGATCGTCAAGTACTTCACGCGGATTTAAAGATGTGGAATATAAGTGGAAATTAAGGTAAATGCAGATCCGTTGTTAATTTAATATTAATAGCAGTAGCGTGATAATTTTTAAATGAGAATAATACATGATGGGGAATAGTGCTTTAATAATAATAGCGGTACCTCTCATGGCTTGAATTGGACTAGGGTAGTCATTCCTGTATGTGGTGTAGTTTTTGATGTTGAGTTTATCCCCCGGCCGAGGTGTTTCTTGTAAGCAATCGGGAGAGCGCTCGTTTACGAATTCCCTGAACTCACGAATCCTATTTTAATGCCGTTGCAATTCCATGCGAAAACTGATAAAAATGTTCAAGCCATTACTGACCTGGAAGGAGCTTGAATAAGTCCCGAGAAGAACGCCAAAAGACGCTCCTCAGACGTTAGCTTTAACATTTGGCATGTTTCTTAAGTGACAAACTGAAGTCCTGGATTCCCAGCAGCTTAATTTCGTGCAGAGACCTGCAATTTCGCCTAACTGCTAGTGTTATTATTAAAAGCTTGTATCTGTGCAGCGGGGGTGGTGCTGTTACTGGAATGGCAGGAGAGGCAACTGCTTTCCACGGTGCCTGAAAGCATGCGCGAAAGAGTTGGAAGCACTTTCGGAGCGGCGGCGGCGACGAAGTCGGCGCGGCGGCCCCTCTTCGGGAACCGGGCATGATACGAGGCATGAGCTCCACCGCAGTTACAAAAGGCGACCTTTCCCGGTCCGGCATTCCTGAGATATTGGCCGCACACACACCGTGAGCGCATAAAGCAAGTCCGAGTTTTGGAAATGTTCAGTTATGACACTGCTTTAAAAACTGTAACGCTCGACCGTTATCAATATAAAAGACATCAATCGAAATTTCTTTGCCATGTCGCTTGGCGTGAGTTTTGGAAGAGTGGCATTTTTGGGTTTTCGCTTATTAATTGTGCGACTTTATAATGTCCATTTTACTAATTCGTCTTTAATTTTTCCACTGGTATGTCACTTGGAGTCGCGAATGACCACTTTAATACGGACGACCAAATAGGATAAATCCTATTTGTTTTTTTAAAAATTTCGTAATAGACCTAGGGTGTCTTCTGCTAAAATAAATTCGCCTCCTATTCGCGCATGAATTTCGAGATCCATTGCCTGCTTTCGTTTTGAGCACGATAATTAGCTGTCACTATGGTGATATGTTTAATTTTTTTTTGGTGGCACAGAGGCATTGGGTATTCAGAATGGGATTGAGTTTTAGGAAGACAATGTTTTCTCCTTCAAATTACTGAATTTTTATTTGCTATACGCTCGCTGCTAAAAGCCTTTTCCGTATGTTTGATTGATGGATATTAAAACCATCGTCATTGGTTTCGCTGGGTTGAGGAAGAGGAAAAAAGGAAGGCGAAAGTCTCAATCAAGTTCAGCTTACCCTCGGAAAAGTGCGACGTACCGAGTTGCAAAGTTTCTTGGATGGCGGCTTTAGTCAGCATCCCTTTATTTTAATTGAAGAAGTTTCAAATCCGTTGGGTCCGTTCGGTGACTTCGCTGAGGTCCATGGCGTCCGAGTCGTAGAGGTAGGGTTTGTTCAATGCCGTATTGTAATTCAGAGCCGGGTCGTTTGGATGGAGTCGAAAATGGCTGTCCCGCCGAAGGGAGGCCTGACGTCATTGCTTTTGCCGTCACTCATCGAGTGCCACCGAGAGCGTAGAGAAACCGAGAGCAAAAAACACGTCCACACTCTACCGAGTAGCGAATATTTGGAGCGGGTTCGTCGATCTTATTTATAGATTTTCGTTGGGGCGGAGCGTTTCGTTTCGTGTCGATAGCGTGTACGGAAAGCGATCTCCGATCGAGGGTGAGGGAGAAATAAATTCTTTACGCCGTAAATTAAAAGAGGAAAAATGTGAGTGTGCTTTTAAAAATTAAAAATGACATATTAGAAACGTTTAACGACAGAATTTCCCTTAATTTGTTTACGGAAAAAATAAAAATATGCCAACAGCACGCGGTGTTCCCAGGTGGTCACCCTCCCAAGTACTGACCGCGCCCGATGCTGCTTGACTTCGGTGATCGGACGAGAACCGGTATTTTCAGCATGGTATGGCCGTTGACGTTCGTAACTTTGTTTATTTACCTTATGAGCTTCTCTGTTCTTTTAAATTCCTCGCTGCTTTCTATGAAACGAATTTAACCGAAATTAGTGATTTTAATTTTTTTTAAGCGTATACATGGCGACCGGTTTTGGCGGGAATTAGTGAAGGGGGGGATTTAAAACCTAAAGTGATTGGAGGATACCCTGGATCCGAATGAGGTTATAAAAGGCCGTTTTTCTTCGCATTTTACTATTTTCGGATCGTTCTCGAACTGTTAACGTCTCGATATGCCTCCCAAGCTTCTGGAAAAGCCGTGAAGAAGGCCGGCAAGGCCCAGAAATCCGTAAGAGCTGGTGACAAGAAAAAGAGGAAGAAGCGCAGGAAGGAATCCTTCGCTATCTACATCTACAAGGTGTTGAAGCAAGTCCATCCTGACACCGGTATCAGCAGCAAAGCTATGTCTATCATGAATTCCTTCGTGAACGACATCTTCGAGCGTATTGCTGCAGAATCCTCTCGTCTCGCTCACTACAATAAGAGATCTCTACCATCACTAGCCGGGAAATTCAAACCGCTGTGCGTCTCTTGTTGCCTGGTGAGCTTGCTAAGCACGCCGTGTCAGAAGGAACCAAGGCTGTCACCAAATACACCAGCTCTAAGTAAATACGGACTTTCACGACTTTTGGAAAAAAAAAAGGCCCTTTTCAGGGCCATGAAATCTTGTAAAAAGAATTGCTTTCCTTTCGCTTGCTACTTTACACAGACACGTGCACACACAAAAAAAATATAATACTTATTCTTAATTTAAAATAAAAAGTTATCGTTAATATTTACTATATTATAAATATAATGTAAAATTATAATTCTAAAAATATTCATATTTCATTAGTATATATAACAATTATAAATAATAAAGAAAATAAACACCCATTCCGGGAATTAAAAAAAAAAGTACTCACGCACACGTGTATCAATAAATAACCGTTATAAACAAACCATGGACACAAATGTAAATGAATGTGAGCTCCCGTCGGTTGTAACAGAATATTAGTCACAGTTAATCCCTGTCTTAATTGTGGAGATGTTTCGTTTAACTTCGACTATCGATACTATTACTATTTCGAGTATAACTTTTGCTTTCGTTCTCGCCTTCGTCTGCAATATCGTTGTCGGCTCTATGACGGTTACGGCTCACTCGATTAATCCTAAGTGTACTGATTCCATCAATATCGTTTTATTACGAAACTTTGTATCGATTATTAACCTCCTTACCTTCGTTTGATTTCTTTGCAACTGTCTTTCGATTTCGAATTCACTACGATATACCGATCGGTCCGCTATATCGTAGCGTGTATGTATTAAAGCATGCTCGTCTATAATCTCAGTTTTCCATAATAATAATTCGGAATGATACACTTTCGAGTTGATAATTTTTTTTTTCTTTCTCTCGTTTTCGCTTTCGGTTTACCGTCGGTCGTGTAGAACAGAAACAGATCTACACGAAATTTCTATTTCGGCTGGCGTTCGATATCGAACTTCAGTCGTCCGCCATTTTTTCTCTCTCTTTCGAGGAGCGAGCGAAGAGGGGAAAAATTTCATTGGACGCCGTCACGTCGTCTCATTGGTTCTCCCGACGCCAGAAGGATCTCAAAAGTTGATAAAAGGCCGACAATAGGACAAATTTTTATGGACTACCAGCTTGCACTTCTCCCACTATGACTTTCTCGAGGAGATTCATTAACGTGAAAGACTCAATGGCAACCAAAGTCGAAGAGTTCCCATGCCCCGTTCCACTCAGGTTTAAAATAAACAGCACGAATTTACAAAATCACCTTTCTACGGCACGCTTGCATGTAAAAAATTCAGAGGAATCAGGGCCCCATCAGTGCTTTAATTGCCTTCTTTCACTCGCTATTGCGTGTCATCTGGCACCTAGATTTCGAGGGAGGAATCATTCCAGATCCGATCAATGCAAGAAAGATCGGCAGTGACTTGTGCAAACGTGGCGGTCCTCAAGCAAACTTCCGTGGCTGTCCCAAGCCTGCCGAAAAGAAATCGGTGAGGCGAATTAAGTCGCAAAATAAAAATCCTGATTCTCCCAAGACTCCAGCATAAGAGCAAGATAGCGAAAGGCCTTTCGTTTGCCGCCGCTGAACTGTTAAGGATTCCACTCCTAAAGCTCCATAAATACTCGTTCCCAGTATTAAAGTGAGGATGAAGACTTTTTAAATATCTTTTGACGCTGGAAATATGATCGTAAAAAATTTAGCAGCGTTTAAAGCTTTTCCATTAGCTTGCCTCACAATGCAGAATTTTCCGCGCTTTACGAGAGTCTTGTTTTACTCGCTCCGTAAAGCTTTTGCATTTTCATGCTTTTTTTCAGGGTTTGTCCCCCCGTTTATGTACTTTTTCTTATCTGTTTTCTACCAGTGTAGCCCCTTCTGGTAGCGCGTCGGCTCATTCGCTTTCATGCGAGGTACCGAGTTCTGTCCTCGTAAGGGATTATTTTTCTAAATTCACTTTTATTTTAATTCATTAAATTTTTTATTTTTCGTACTTACCTCATTTTTTGGTAACGCGATTTTGCTTCTCTTGCAAAATGTTCTTGATTTTTCGGTTGTCATGTGTTGTATAAAAAATCCAAAAAATCCGTTACTTTTAAAAACCAAAAAATGTTAAAATTTTTGTAAAATCAAATAGAAAATATCTTGTTGTTTATTACTTTCTTATTTCATGTACTGGAGTCCTTTTTGTTTTATTTTCATTATTTTTCATTTATTTCATGTATTACCTTTCGTGCTTTTTAATTTTACGGCGACCAATAGATGGCGACTATTGTGTTATTTCAATTTGTCATTTTATGTGCTCTCCGTGTACAATTGCAATTTTTCGTGTTTTTGATGTTTTGTCATTGTTCAAGGTACAGAATGATTATTTTTAATCATTCAGTGTTGTTTTTCACATACATTGTATGTGAACGATTTTTGCACCTTACAGCATTTTCTTTCGTCTTTACGAAAAGCGCTGTAAGCGTATTAAATTCCTGTTTGGCCTTTCTGTTTTCTATCTGCACCAAATTTCATGTTTTGATCATTTTATCGTTCGGAGGTTGAAGCGGTGACTTTCGTCACCGCTAGGTACTCCGTAAAAACCCATTACCTTGACCTTGAAAATTTTTATTCTATCTCGAACTTATCTCGCTGATCGAATATGTCTGGACGTGGTAAAGGAGGCAAAGTGAAGGGAAAGAGCAAGACTCGCTCTAGCAGGGCCGGGCTTCAATTTCCCGTCGGTCGTATCCACAGGCTTTTGAGGAAGGGAAACTATGCCGAACGAGTCGGTGCCGGAGCTCCCGTCTATCTCGCAGCCGTTCTCGAATACTTGGCCGCTGAAGTACTCGAGTTGGCAGGTAATGCTGCCCGAGACAACAAGAAGACTAGGATCATCCCTAGACATCTTCAGCTCGCCATCAGAAACGACGAGGAGTTGAACAAGCTTCTTTCCGGCGTCACCATCGCACAGGGTGGTGTTTGCCAAACATCCAAGCTGTTCTCCTCCCCAAGAAGACCGAAAAGAAAGCATAAGTTCCCCCCTTCTGGACTCCGAAACAAAAAAAAAAGGCCCTTTTCAGGGCCATACAAATATAATTAGAAGGAATGTATTTCGCTAATAGCAAACATTAAAAATTCGCCGGTTCGAAGCGATCTCAGATTCGCACTTTAAAATTAATTTAAGAGCACGCATTTTACTTTAAGCGAGTCCCGAGAGCTTTCCAATGTAGATACGCGCATACTAACTCTGTTTTTTAGAAATTTGTACTAGAATTATATAAAGTACTATCTCAAAACTTATTTAATTTCCACGATCGAACACATTTCGAAGAGAAATGCAGAACGAAAGTGTTTCGTTCCCTGGCGCCATCTATCGATCGCAGGGAGTAAATTTTGCGCCTTCGTTCGCCGATATAGCGAATGTTCGATACGAAGACGTTTTAAAAATAATAAGAGTCCGTGAATACTTTAAAAAGTGTACGAACGCAGATAAATTAAATTTCTGTGTGTTATGGGGTTTTGTGTATAATTATCGTACAATTTTCCTACGAAAAGCGTGAACGATATAAGCATAAAAATAAAATTGCGATAAGTAGCATTCCTTCTAATTATATTTGCATGGCCCTGAAAAGGGCCTTTTTTTTTTTTTGGTTTCCGATCAGTCCGATTTAAGCACGTTCTCCGCGAATTCGGCGGGCGAGTTGGATGTCCTTTGGCATGATGGTGACACGCTTGGCGTGGATAGCGCACAAGTTGGTGTCTTCGAACAATCCGACCAAGTAGGCTTCGCTGGCTTCTTGGAGAGCCATGACGGCGGAACTCTGGAATCGGAGATCGGTCTTGAAGTCCTGAGCGATTTCTCTAACCAGGCGCTGGAAGGGGAGCTTCCTGATCAGAAGTTCGGTGGACTTCTGGTAACGACGGATTTCTCGGAGAGCTACGGTACCTGGCCTGTAACGATGAGGCTTTTTAACTCCGCCGGTGGCGGGAGCGCTCTTACGGGCGGCCTTGGTAGCGAGCTGCTTCCTGGGAGCCTTTCCTCCGGTACTCTTACGAGCAGTCTGCTTAGTACGTGCCATATCAAAATATAGACGCTAACCGAACGCTAACTGACAGTCCGAAAGCTAGGGTAGAGAGTGTCGAAAATGGGGAAAGTCACCCCTATTTATGCTTTCAGCACGTGACTAGCGGGAGCGCACGCGATTGGTCGAGAGCAGAGGGAGAGGGGGGTAGGTGGTTCGCGCGCTTAAGGATAGGGATTTAGTTAGGCCTTCACACTCTGTTAGTGACTCGCTAGCTATCGACATGTCTGACGATACCGCTGCCGTGACATCCGCTCCAGCCGCCGCTACGCCTAAGAAGAAGGCGAAGTCTGCCGCAAAGAAGCCTAAGGCTGCCCCCACGCACCCCAAGGTTTCCGAGATGGTGAACGACGCCATTACTAGCCTGAAAGAACGTGGAGGATCCTCTCTTGCAGGCTATCAAGAAGCACATCGGTTCCCACCACAAGGTCGACCTGGACCGTCTCACTCCCTTCATCAAGAAGTACTTGAAAACCGCCGTAGCCAGCGGAGCTCTCATCCAGACCAAGGGAAAGGGCGCGAGCGGCTCCTTCAAGTTAAGCGCTTCTGGCCAGAAAACTAAGGAACCCGGTAAGGCAAAGAAAGCCAAGAAGGAAGGTGCTACCCCCAAGAAACCCAAGGCTGCCGCAGCTAAGAAGGCCGCCAAACCCAAGGCTAAGTCCCCGGCTAAGAAACCCGCTGCTAAAAAACCTGCCGCTAAAAAAGCCGCCAAGCCTAAGACTCCCAAGAAAGCTGCCAAAGCCACCAAGCCCAAGTCTCCAAAAGTGAAGAAAATGAAATCTCCCAAAAAAGCTGCACCCAAAAAGGCCGGCAAAAAATAAAAAAAAAAAAACCCCCCTCGGATCGGATATAGGACTGTTTTCGGAAACGAAAAAAAAAAAGGCTCTTTTCAGAGCCGTAAAATTTAAAAAGAGAATGCTTTCCTTCGCTTTGCCGTAGTTTCGATATATATAAATCGTCGTCACTTTACGCTCCCTTATAATATATTTTTTTGCTTATCTGTGTAAATACATACATTCGTACAAGTATGTAGTTTATTTAGAGTAGCAAAATTTAACGATATGTGCAATAATTATTTTTTTATGAATTAAAGTCCTCCGCTCGGTCTCGCCGCCGGCGGCCTGCCGGCCGCCGGCGCTCGACCTCGCTGCGGACTTTGCGCGCGATCCGACACGGCGGCGAAAGGCAGTTATTGATGGAATTGTTCGCGTCGTTTAATTGTTTTCTTAAACGAAACCGAAAGTAAGGGTAGTATCAATAATAACGACGACAGAAGTGGCAGGAACGATATCGTAGCACCGACGGCGCGTTTCGTTATCCGAGAAGCTCTAAAAGCGTCTATTTTTCGACAGGTAGTAAGCCTTTTAAGCTTTTAAATGCCCCCCACCGGTTTCCGTAAAATTAAAAGCTTGTCGCGTGGGTATAAACAATTAAAAACCGAGTACCGGAGACCAGTATCTCGTCTTCGCAAGACGCTAAGTGTGGTGCAGCCATCTATCGGCCGAAATAGGAAACGAAAGAACCTATCGGATCGAACTTTCGAGCGTGTCGAAGAAATCATTCCCTTTTACTGGATTTTATGGCCCTGAAAAGGGACTTTTTTTTCTTATCCCGAAAGTCTAAGGGCAGGCGTTGGGGGGGGAGTTAACCTCTGAAACCGTAGAGAGTGCTTCCCTGGCGTTTCAGAGCGTAGACTACGTCCATGGCAGTGACCGTTTTCCTCTTGGCGTGCTCGGTGTAGGTGACGGCGTCTCTGATCACGTTCTCCAAGAAAACTTTGAGGACTCCTCGAGTTTCTTCGTAGATGAGACCTGAGATACGTTTCACGCCACCTCTCCTTGCCAAACGCCTGATGGCTGGCTTGGTGATACCTTGGATGTTATCACGGAGCACTTTACGATGCCTCTTGGCACCCCCCTTTCCTAATCCTTTTCCTCGACCTGACATGTCTGTCTTGCTTGAAGCTAAACGGGCGAATAATGATATTTGGAGCGGGTTCGTCGATCTTATTTATAGATTTTCGTTGGGGCGGAGCGTTTCGTTTCGTGTCGATAGCGTGTACGGAAAGCGATCTCCGATCGAGGGTGAGGGAGAAATAAATTCTTTACGCCGTAAATTAAAAGAGGAAAAATGTGAGTGTGCTTTTAAAAATTAAAAATGACATATTAGAAACGTTTAACGACAGAATTTCCCTTAATTTGTTTACGGAAAAAATAAAAATATGCCAACAGCACGCGGTGTTCCCAGGTGGTCACCCTCCCAAGTACTGACCGCGCCCGATGCTGCTTGACTTCGGTGATCGGACGAGAACCGGTATTTTCAGCATGGTATGGCCGTTGACGTTCGTAACTTTGTTTATTTACCTTATGAGCTTCTCTGTTCTTTTAAATTCCTCGCTGCTTTCTATGAAACGAATTTAACCGAAATTAGTGATTTTAATTTTTTTTAAGCGTATACATGGCGACCGGTTTTGGCGGGAATTAGTGAAGGGGGGGATTTAAAACCTAAAGTGATTGGAGGATACCCTTGATCCGAATGAGGTTATAAAAGGCCGTTTTTCTTCGCATTTTTACTATTTTCGGATCGTTCTCGAACTGTTAACGTCTCGATATGCCTCCCCAAGCTTCTGGAAAAGCCGTGAAGAAGGCCGGCAAGGCCCAGAAATCCGTAAGAGCTGGTGACAAGAAAAAGAGGAAGAAGCGCAGGAAGGAATCCTTCGCTATCTACATCTACAAGGTGTTGAAGCAAGTCCATCCTGACACCGGTATCAGCAGCAAAGCTATGTCTATCATGAATTCCTTCGTGAACGACATCTTCGAGCGTATTGCTGCAGAATCCTCTCGTCTCGCTCACTACAATAAGAGATCTACCATCACTAGCCGGGAAATTCAAACCGCTGTGCGTCTCTTGTTGCCTGGTGAGCTTGCTAAGCACGCCGTGTCAGAAGGAACCAAGGCTGTCACCAAATACACCAGCTCTAAGTAAATACGGACTTTCACGACTTTTGGAAAAAAAAAAAGGCCCTTTTCAGGGCCATGAAATCTTGTAAAAAGAATTGCTTTCCTTTCGCTTGCTACTTTACACAGACATGCACACACAAAAAAAATATAATACTTATTCTTAATTTAAAATAAAAAGTTATCGTTAATATTTACTATACTATAAATGTAATGTAAAATTATAATTCAAAAAATATTCATATTTCATTAGTATATATAACAATTATAAATAATAAAGAAAATAAACACCCATTCCGGAACTTAAAAATAAAAATACTCACGCACACGTATATCAATAAATAACCGTTATAAACAAACCATGGATACAAATGTAACAGAATGTGAGCTCCCGTCGGTTGTAACAGAATATTAGTCACAGTTAATCCCTGTCTTAATTGTGGAGATGTTTCGTTTAACTTCGACTATCGATACTATTACTATTTCGAGTATAACTTTTGCTTTCGTTCTCGCCTTCGTCTGCAATATCGTTGTCGGCTCTATGACGGTTACGGCTCACTCGATTAATCCTAAGTGTACTGATTCCATCAATATCGTTTTATTACGAAACTTTGTATCGATTATTAACCTCCTTACCTTCGTTTGATTTCTTTGCAACTGTCTTTCGATTTCAAAATCGCTACGATTTACCGATCGATCCACTATATCGTAGCGTGTATGTATTAAAGCATGCTCGTCTATAATTTCCGTTTTCCATAATAATAATTCGCAATGATACACTTTCGAGTTGATAATTTTTTTTTTCTTTCTCTCGTTTTCGCTTTCGGTTTACCGTCGTTCGTGTAGAACAGAAACAGATCTACACGAAATTTCTATTTCGGCTGGCGTTCGATATCGAACTTCAGTCGTCCGCCATTTTTTCTCTCTCTTTCGAGGAGCGAGCGAAGAGGTGAAAAATTTCATTGGACGCCGTCACGTCGTCTCATTGGTTCTCCCGACGCCAGAAGGATCTCAAAAGTTGATAAAAGGCCGACAATAGGACCCAAAATTTTTATTCTATCTCGAACTTCTCTCGCTGATCGAATATGTCTGGACGTGGTAAAGGAGGCAAAGTGAAGGGAAAGAGCAAGACTCGCTCTAGCAGGGCCGGGCTTCAATTTCCCGTCGGTCGTATCCACAGGCTTTTGAGGAAGGGAAACTATGCCGAACGAGTCGGTGCCGGAGCTCCCGTCTATCTCGCAGCCGTTCTCGAATACTTGGCCGCTGAAGTACTCGAGTTGGCAGGTAATGCTGCCCGAGACAACAAGAAGACTAGGATCATCCCTAGACATCTTCAGCTCGCCATCAGAAACGACGAGGAGTTGAACAAGCTTCTTTCCGGCGTCACCATCGCACAGGGTGGTGTTTTGCCAAACATCCAAGCTGTTCTCCTCCCCAAGAAGACCGAAAAGAAAGCATAAGTTCCCCCCTTCTGGACTCCGAAACAAAAAAAAAGGCCCTTTTCAGGGCCATACAAATATAATTAGAAGGAATGTATTTCGCTAATAGCAAACATTAAAAATTCGCCGGTTCGAAGCGTTCTTAGATTCGCACTTTAAAATTAATTTAAGAGCACGCATTTTACTTTAAGCGAGTCCCGAGAGCTTTCCAATGTAGATACGCGCATACTAACTCTGTTTTTTAGCAATTTGTACTAGAATTATATAAAGTACTATCTTCAAAACTTATTTAATTTCCACGATCGAACACATTTCGAAGAGAAATGCAGAACGAAAGTGTTTCGTTCCCTGGCGCCATCTATCGATCGCAGGGAGTAAATTTTGCGCCTTCGTTCGCCGATATAGCGAATGTTCGATACGAAGACGTTTTAAAAATAATAAGAGTCCGTGAATACTTTAAAAAGTGTACGAACGCAGATAAATTAAATTTCTGTGTGTTATGGGTGTTTTGTGTATAATTATCGTACAATTTTCCTACGAAAAGCGTGAACGATATAAGCATAAAAATAAAATTGCGATAAGTAGCATTCCTTCTAATTATATTTGCATGGCCCTGAAAAGGGCCTTTTTTTTTTTTTGGTTTCCGATCAGTCCGATTTATGCACGTTCTCCGCGAATTCGGCGGGCGAGTTGGATGTCCTTTGGCATGATGGTGACACGCTTGGCGTGGATAGCGCACAAGTTGGTGTCTTCGAACAATCCGACCAAGTAGGCTTCGCTGGCTTCTTGGAGAGCCATGACGGCGGAACTCTGGAATCGGAGATCGGTCTTGAAGTCCTGAGCGATTTCTCTAACCAGGCGCTGGAAGGGGAGCTTCCTGATCAGAAGTTCGGTGGACTTCTGGTAACGACGGATTTCTCGGAGAGCTACGGTACCTGGCCTGTAACGATGAGGCTTTTTAACTCCGCCGGTGGCGGGAGCGCTCTTACGGGCGGCCTTGGTAGCGAGCTGCTTCCTGGGAGCCTTTCCTCCGGTACTCTTACGAGCAGTCTGCTTAGTACGTGCCATATCAAAATATAGACGCTAACCGAACGCTAACTGACAGTCCGAAAGCTAGGGTAGAGAGTGTCGAAATGGGGAAAGTCACCCCTATTTATGCTTTCAGCACGTGACTAGCGGGAGCGCACGCGATTGGTCGAGAGCAGAGGGAGAGGGGGGTAGGTGGTTCGCGCGCTTAAGGATAGGGATTTAGTTAGGCCTTCACACTCTGTTAGTGACTCGCTAGCTATCGACATGTCTGACGATACCGCTGCCGTGACATCCGCTCCAGCCGCCGCTACGCCTAAGAAGAAGGCGAAGTCTGCCGCAAAGA
Organism: Pardosa pseudoannulata; assembly: GCA_032207245.1. Taxonomy (NCBI): domain Eukaryota; kingdom Metazoa; phylum Arthropoda; class Arachnida; order Araneae; family Lycosidae; genus Pardosa; species Pardosa pseudoannulata. The sequence continues at coordinate 92,715 of JAGEOH010000086.1, forward strand.
AGCCTAAGGCTGCTCCCACGCACCCCAAGGTTTCCGAAATGGTGAACGACGCCATTACTAGCCTGAAAGAACGTGGAGGATCCTCTCTTCAGGCCTATCAAGAAGCACATCGGTTCCCACCACAAGGTCGACCTGGACCGTCTCACTCCCTTCATCAAGAAGTACTTGAAAACCGCCGTAGCCAGCGGAGCTCTCATCCAGACCAAGGGAAAGGGCGCGAGCGGCTCCTTCAAGTTAAGCGCTTCTGGCCAGAAAACTAAGGAACCCGGTAAGGCAAAGAAAGCCAAGAAGGAAGGTGCTACCCCCAAGAAACCCAAGGCTGCCGCAGCTAAGAAGGCCGCCAAACCCAAGGCTAAGTCCCCGGCTAAGAAACCCGCTGCTAAAAAACCTGCCGCTAAAAAAGCCGCCAAGCCTAAGACTCCCAAGAAAGCTGCCAAAGCCACCAAGCCCAAGTCTCCAAAAGTGAAGAAAATGAAATCTCCCAAAAAAGCTGCACCCAAAAAGGCCGGCAAAAAATAAAAAAAAAAAAAACCCACTCGGATCGGATATAGGACTGTTTTCGGAAACGAAAAAAAAAAGGCTCTTTTCAGAGCCGTAAAATTTAAAAAGAGAATGCTTTCCTTCGCTTTGCCGTAGTTTCGATATATATAAATCGTCGTCACTTTACGCTCCCTTATAATATATTTTTTGGTTTATCTGTGTAAATACATGCGTTCGTACAAGTATGTAGTTTATTTAGAGTATCAAACTTTAACGATATATGCAATAATTATTTTTTTATTAATTTTATTTCGCTAAGTCCTCCGCTCGGTCTCGCCGCCGGCGGCCTGCCGGCCGCCGGCGCTCGACCTCGCTGCGGACTTTGCGCGCGATCCGACACGGCGGCGAAAGGCAATTATTGATGGAATTGTTCGCGTCGTTTAATTGTTTTTTTTTTTTAAACGAAACCGAAAGTAAGGGTAGTATCAATAATAATGACGACAGAAGTAGCAGGAACGATATCGTAGCACCGACGGCGCGTTTCGTTATCCCAGAAGCTCTAAAAGCGTCTATTTTTCGACAGGTAGTAAGCCTTTTAAGCTTTTAAATGCCCCCCACCGGTTTCCGTAAAATTAAAAGCTTGTCGCGTGGGTATAAACAATTAAAAACCGAGTACCGGAGACCGTATCTCGTCTTCGCAAACGCTAAGTGTGGTGCAGCCATCTATCGGCCGAAATAGGAAGCGAAAGCACGTACGCGATTGAATTTTCGAGCGTGTCGAAGAAAGCATTCCCTTTTACTGAATTTTATGGCCCTGAAAAGGGCCTTTTTTTTTTTCCAATTCCGAAAGTCTAAGGGCAGGCGTTGGGGGGGAAGTTAACCTCCGAAACCGTAGAGAGTGCGTCCCTGGCGTTTCAGAGCGTAGACAACGTCCATGGCAGTGACCGTTTTCCTCTTGGCGTGCTCGGTGTAGGTGACGGCGTCTCTGATCACGTTCTCCAAGAAAACTTTGAGGACTCCTCGAGTTTCTTCGTAGATGAGACCTGAGATACGTTTCACGCCACCTCTCCTTGCCAAACGCCTGATGGCAGGCTTGGTGATACCTTGGATGTTATCACGGAGCACTTTACGATGCCTCTTGGCACCCCCCTTTCCTAATCCCTTTCCTCCTTTTCCTCGACCTGACATGTCTGTCTTGCTTGAAGCTAAACGGGCGAATAATGATTTTTGGAGCGGGTTCGTCGATCTTATTTATAGATTTTCGTTGGGGCGGAGCGTTTCGTTTCGTGTCGATAGCGTGTACGGAAAGCGATCTCCGATCGAGGGTGAGGGAGAAATAAATTCTTTACGCCGTAAATTAAAAGAGGAAAAATGTGAGTGTGCTTTTAAAAATTAAAAATGACATATTAGAAACGTTTAACGACAGAATTTCCCTTAATTTGTTTACGGAAAAAATAAAAATATGCCAACAGCACGCGGTGTTCCCAGGTGGTCACCCTCCCAAGTACTGACCGCGCCCGATGCTGCTTGACTTCGGTGATCGGACGAGAACCGGTATTTTCAGCATGGTATGGCCGTTGACGTTCGTAACTTTGTTTATTTACCTTATGAGCTTCTCTGTTCTTTTAAATTCCTCGCTGCTTTCTATGAAACGAATTTAACCGAAATTAGTGATTTTACTTTTTTTTTAAGCGTATACATGGCGACCGGTTTTGGCGGGAATTAGTGAAGGGGGGGATTTAAAACCTAAAGTGATTGGAGGATACCCTGGATCCGAATGAGGTTATAAAAGGCCGTTTTTCTTCGCATTTTTACTATTTTCGGATCGTTCTCGAACTGTTAACGTCTCGATATGCCTCCCCAAGCTTCTGGAAAAGCCGTGAAGAAGGCCGGCAAGGCCCAGAAATCCGTAAGAGCTGGTGACAAGAAAAAGAGGAAGAAGCGCAGGAAGGAATCCTTCGCTATCTACATCTACAAGGTGTTGAAGCAAGTTCATCCTGACACCGGTATCAGCAGCAAAGCTATGTCTATCATGAATTCCTTCGTGAACGACATCTTCGAGCGTATTGCTGCAGAATCCTCTCGTCTCGCTCACTACAATAAGAGATCTACCATCACTAGCCGGGAAATTCAAACCGCTGTGCGTCTCTTGTTGCCTGGTGAGCTTGCTAAGCACGCCGTGTCAGAAGGAACCAAGGCTGTCACCAAATACACCAGCTCTAAGTAAATACGGACTTTCACGACTTTTGGAAAAAAAAAAGGCCCTTTTCAGGGCCATGAAATCTTGTAAAAAGAATTGCTTTCCTTTCGCTTGCTACTTTACACAGACACGTGCACACACAAAAAAAATATAATACTTATTCTTAATTTAAAATAAAAAGTTATCGTTAATATTTACTATACTATAAATGTAATGTAAAATTATAATTCAAAAAATATTCATATTTCATTAGTATATATAACAATTATAAATAATAAAGAAAATAAACACCCATTCCGGAACTTAAAAATAAAAATACTCACGCACACGTATATCAATAAATAACCGTTATAAACAAACCATGGATACAAATGTAACAGAATGTGAGCTCCCGTCGGTTGTAACAGAATATTAGTCACAGTTAATCCCTGTCTTAATTGTGGAGATGTTTCGTTTAACTTCGACTATCGATACTATTACTATTTCGAGTATAACTTTTGCTTTCGTTCTCGCCTTCGTCTGCAATATCGTTGTCGGCTCTATGACGGTTACGGCTCACTCGATTAATCCAAAGTGTACTGATTCCATCAATATCGTTTTATTACGAAACTTTGTATCGATTATTAACCTCCTTACCTTCGTTTGATTTCTTTGCAACTGTCTTTCGATTTCAAAATCGCTACGATTTACCGATCGATCCACTATATCGTAGCGTGTATGTATTAAAGCATGCTCGTCTATAATTTCCGTTTTCCATAATAATAATTCGCAATGATACACTTTCGAGTTGATAATTTTTTTTTTTTTTTTTTTTTTTTTCTTTCTCTCGTTTTCGCTTTCGGTTTACCGTCGTTCGTGTAGAACAGAAACAGATCTACACGAAATTTCTATTTCGGCTGGCGTTCGATATCGAACTTCAGTCGTCCGCCATTTTTTCTCTCTCTTTCGAGGAGCGAGCGAAGAGGTGAAAAATTTCATTGGACGCCGTCACGTCGTCTCATTGGTTCTCCCGACGCCAGAAGGATCTCAAAAGTTGATAAAAGGCCGACAATAGGACACAAAATTTTTATTCTATCTCGAACTTCTCTCGCTGATCGAATATGTCTGGACGTGGTAAAGGAGGCAAAGTGAAGGGAAAGAGCAAGACTCGCTCTAGCAGGGCCGGGCTTCAATTTCCCGTCGGTCGTATCCACAGGCTTTTGAGGAAGGGAAACTATGCCGAACGAGTCGGTGCCGGAGCTCCCGTCTATCTCGCAGCCGTTCTCGAATACTTGGCCGCTGAAGTACTCGAGTTGGCAGGTAATGCTGCCCGAGACAACAAGAAGACTAGGATCATCCCTAGACATCTTCAGCTCGCCATCAGAAACGACGAGGAGTTGAACAAGCTTCTTTCCGGCGTCACCATCGCACAGGGTGGTGTTTTGCCAAACATCCAAGCTGTTCTCCTCCCCAAGAAGACCGAAAAGAAAGCATAAGTTCCCCCCTTCTGGACTCCGAAACAAAAAAAAAAGGCCCTTTTCAGGGCCATACAAATATAATTAGAAGGAATGTATTTCGCTAATAGCAAACATTAAAAATTCGCCGGTTCGAAGCGATTCTTAGATTCGCACTTTAAAATTAATTTAAGAGCACGCATTTTACTTTAAGCGAGTCCCGAGAGCTTTCCAATGTAGATACGCGCATACTAACTCTGTTTTTTAGCAATTTGGACTAGAATTATATAAAGTACTATCTCAAAACTTATTTAATTTCCACGATCGAACACATTTCGAAGAGAAATGCAGAACGAAAGTGTTTCGTTCCCTGGCGCCATCTATCGATCGCAGGGAGTAAATTTTGCGCCTTCGTTCGCCGATATAGCGAATGTTCGATACGAAGACGTTTTAAAAATAATAAGAGTCCGTGAATACTTTAAAAAGTGTACGAACGCAGATAAATTAAATTTCTGTGTGTTATGGGTGTTTTGTGTATAATTATCGTACAATTTTCCTACGAAAAGCGTGAACGATATAAGCATAAAAATAAAATTGCGATAAGTAGCATTCCTTCTAATTATATTTGCATGGCCCTGAAAAGGGCCTTTTTTTTTTTTTTGGTTTCCGATCAGTCCGATTTAAGCACGTTCTCCGCGAATTCGGCGGGCGAGTTGGATGTCCTTTGGCATGATGGTGACACGCTTGGCGTGGATAGCGCACAAGTTGGTGTCTTCGAACAATCCGACCAAGTAGGCTTCGCTGGCTTCTTGGAGAGCCATGACGGCGGAACTCTGGAATCGGAGATCGGTCTTGAAGTCCTGAGCGATTTCTCTAACCAGGCGCTGGAAGGGGAGCTTCCTGATCAGAAGTTCGGTGGACTTCTGGTAACGACGGATTTCTCGGAGAGCTACGGTACCTGGCCTGTAACGATGAGGCTTTTTAACTCCGCCGGTGGCGGGAGCGCTCTTACGGGCGGCCTTGGTAGCGAGCTGCTTCCTGGGAGCCTTTCCTCCGGTACTCTTACGAGCAGTCTGCTTAGTACGTGCCATATCAAAATATAGACGCTAACCGAACGCTAACTGACAGTCCGAAAGCTAGGGTAGAGAGTGTCGAAAATGGGGAAAGTCACCCCTATTTATGCTTTCAGCACGTGACTAGCGGGAGCGCACGCGATTGGTCGAGAGCAGAGGGAGAGGGGGGTAGGTGGTTCGCGCGCTTAAGGATAGGGATTTAGTTAGGCCTTCACACTCTGTTAGTGACTCGCTAGCTATCGACATGTCTGACGATACCGCTGCCGTGACATCCGCTCCAGCCGCCGCTACGCCTAAGAAGAAGGCGAAGTCTGCCGCAAAGAAGCCTAAGGCTGCCCCCACGCACCCCAAGGTTTCCGAGATGGTGAACGACGCCATTACTAGCCTGAAAGAACGTGGAGGATCCTCTCTGCAGGCTATCAAGAAGCACATCGGTTCCCACCACAAGGTCGACCTGGACCGTCTGACTCCCTTCATCAAGAAGTACTTGAAAACCGCCGTAGCCAGCGGAGCTCTCATCCAGACCAAGGGAAAGGGCGCGAGCGGCTCCTTCAAGTTAAGCGCTTCTGGCCAGAAAACTAAGGAACCCGGTAAGGCAAAGAAAGCCAAGAAGGAAGGTGCTACCCCCAAGAAACCCAAGGCTGCCGCAGCTAAGAAGGCCGCCAAACCCAAGGCTAAGTCCCCGGCTAAGAAACCCGCTGCTAAAAAACCTGCCGCTAAAAAAGCCGCCAAGCCTAAGACTCCCAAGAAAGCTGCCAAAGCCACCAAGCCCAAGTCTCCAAAAGTGAAGAAAATGAAATCTCCCAAAAAAGCTGCACCCAAAAAGGCCGGCAAAAAATAAAAAAAAAAAAAACCCACTCGGATCGGATATAGGACTGTTTTCGGAAACGAAAAAAAAAAGGCTCTTTTCAGAGCCGTAAAATTTAAAAAGAGAATGCTTTCCTTCGCTTTGCCGTAGTTTCGATATATATACATCGTCGTCACTTTACGCTCCCTTATAATATATTTTTTGCTTATCTGTGTAAATACATACATTCGTACAAGTATGTAGTTTATTTAGAGTAGCAAAATTTAACGATATGTGCAATAATTATTTTTTTATGAATTAAAGTCCTCCGCTCGGTCTCGCCGCCGGCGGCCTGTCGGCCGCCGGCGCTCGACCTCGCTGCGGACTTTGCGCGCGATCCGACACGGCGGCGAAAGGCAGTTATTGATGGAATTGTTCGCGTCGCTAATTGTTTTCTTAAACGAAACCGAAAGTAAGGGTAGTATCAATAATAACGACGACAGAAGTGGCAGGAACGATATCGTAGCACCGACGGCGCGTTTCGTTATCCGAGAAGCTCTAAAAGCGTCTATTTTTCGACAGGTAGTAAGCCTTTTAAGCTTTTAAATGCCCCCCACCGGTTTCCGTAAAATTAAAAGCTTGTCGCGTGGGTATAAACAATTAAAAACCGAGTACCGGAGACAGTATCTCGTCTTCGCAAACGCTAAGTGTGGTGCAGCCATCTATCGGCCGAAATAGGAAGCGAAAGCACGTACGCGATTGAATTTTTGGAGCGTGTCGAAGAAAGCATTCCCTTTTACTGAATTTTATGGCCCTGAAAAGGGCCTTTTTTTTTTCCAATTCCGAAAGTCTAAGGGCAGGCGTGGGGGGGGGAGTTAACCTCCGAAACCGTAGAGAGTGCGTCCCTGGCGTTTCAGAGCGTAGACTACGTCCATGGCAGTGACCGTTTTCCTCTTGGCGTGCTCGGTGTAGGTGACGGCGTCTCTGATCACGTTCTCCAAGAAAACTTTGAGGACTCCTCGAGTTTCTTCGTAGATGAGACCTGAGATACGTTTCACGCCACCTCTCCTTGCCAAACGCCTGATGGCTGGCTTGGTGATACCTTGGATGTTATCACGGAGCACTTTACGATGCCTCTTGGCACCCCCCTTTCCTAATCCCTTTCCTCCTTTTCCTCGACCTGACATGTCTGTCTTGCTTGAAGCTAAACGGGCGAATAATGATGTTTGGAGCGGGTTCGTCGATCTTATTTATAGATTTTCGTTGGGGCGGAGCGTTTCGTTTCGTGTCGATAGCGTGTACGGAAAGCGATCTCCGATCGAGGGTGAGGGAGAAATAAATTCTTTACGCCGTAAATTAAAAGAGGAAAAATGTGAGTGTGCTTTTAAAAATTAAAAATGACATATTAGAAACGTTTAACGACAGAATTTCCCTTAATTTGTTTACGGAAAAAATAAAAATATGCCAACAGCACGCGGTGTTCCCAGGTGGTCACCCTCCCAAGTACTGACCGCGCCCGATGCTGCTTGACTTCGGTGATCGGACGAGAACCGGTATTTTCAGCATGGTATGGCCGTTGACGTTCGTAACTTTGTTTATTTACCTTATGAGCTTCTCTGTTCTTTTAAATTCCTCGCTGCTTTCTATGAAACGAATTTAACCGAAATTAGTGATTTTAACTTTTTTTTTAAGCGTATACATGGCGACCGGTTTTGGCGGGAATTAGTGAAGGGGGGGATTTAAAACCTAAAGTGATTGGAGGATACCCTGGATCCGAATGAGGTTATAAAAGGCCGTTTTTCTTCGCATTTTACTATTTTCGGATCGTTCTCGAACTGTTAACGTCTCGATATGCCTCCCCAAGCTTCTGGAAAAGCCGTGAAGAAGGCCGGCAAGGCCCAGAAATCCGTAAGAGCTGGTGACAAGAAAAAGAGGAAGAAGCGCAGGAAGGAATCCTTCGCTATCTACATCTACAAGGTGTTGAAGCAAGTCCATCCTGACACCGGTATCAGCAGCAAAGCTATGTCTATCATGAATTCCTTCGTGAACGACATCTTCGAGCGTATTGCTGCAGAATCCTCTCGTCTCGCTCACTACAATAAGAGATCTACCATCACTAGCCGGGAAATTCAAACCGCTGTGCGTCTCTTGTTGCCTGGTGAGCTTGCTAAGCACGCCGTGTCAGAAGGAACCAAGGCTGTCACCAAATACACCAGCTCTAAGTAAATACGGACTTTCACGACTTTTGGAAAAAAAAAAGGCCCTTTTCAGGGCCATGAAATCTTGTAAAAAGAATTGCTTTCCTTTCGCTTGCTACTTTACACAGACACGTGCACACACAAAAAAAATATAATACTTATTCTTAATTTAAAATAAAAAGTTATCGTTAATATTTACTATATTATAAATATAATGTAAAATTATAATTCTAAAAATATTCATATTTCATTAGTATATATAACAATTATAAATAATAAAGAAAATAAACACCCATTCCGGGAATTAAAAAAAAAAGTACTCACGCACACGTGTATCAATAAATAACCGTTATAAACAAACCATGGACACAAATGTAAATGAATGTGAACTCCCGTCGGTTGTAACAGAATATTAGTCACAGTTAATCCCTGTCTTAATTGTGGAGATGTTTCGTATAACTTCGACTATCGATACTATTACTATTTCGAGTATAACTTTTGCTTTCGTTCTCGCCTTCGTCTGCAATATCGTTGTCGGCTCTATGACGGTTACGGCTCACTCGATTAATCCAAAGTGTACTGATTCCATCAATATCGTTTTATTACGAAACTTTGTATCGATTATTAACCTCCTTACCTTCGTTTGATTTCTTTGCAACTGTCTTTCGATTTCGAATTCACTACGATATAACGATCGGTCCGCTATATCGTAGCGTGTATGTATTAAAGCATGCTCGTCTATAATCTCGGTTTTCCATAATAATAATTCGCAATGATACACTTTCGAGTTGATAATTTTTTTTTTTTTTTTTTTTTTTCTTTCTCTCGTTTTCGCTTTCGGTTTACCGTCGTTCGTGTAGAACAGAAACAGATCTACACGAAATTTCTATTTCGGCTGGCGTTCGATATCGAACTTCAGTCGTCCGCCATTTTTTCTCTCTCTTTCGAGGAGCGAGCGAAGAGGTGAAAAATTTCATTGGACGCCGTCACGTCGTCTCATTGGTTCTCCCGACGCCAGAAGGATCTCAAAAGTTGATAAAAGGCCGACAATAGGACCCAAAATTTTTAGTTCAGGTTTAAAAATGGGAAACAGAACGAAATTTACAAAATCACCGATTTCTCTCTAGCACGTGTGCATTAAAAAATTCAGAGGAAGTCAGATCAGTGCTTTAATTGCCAGGGTTCTTTCACTCCGCAATTGCGTGTCATCTGCACCTAGATGTGCGATGTAAATCATTCCTCCGGATCCGATCAATGCAAGAAAGACCCCTCGCAGATTGCACTTGTAAACTGTGGCGGTCCTCACCAGCAAACTTCCGTGGCTTCCCAACTGCCAAAAAGAACGGTGGAGGCGAATTATCGCAAATAAAAACTGATGTACCCCAAGACTCCAGTGCAGTTTAAGACAAGATACGAAACCTGGCCTTTCTTGCCGCCGCTGCTACTGTTAAGGATTCCACTCCTAAAGCTTCCATAAAGAATCGGTTCCCCAGTTCGCAAAGTGAGGAACACCGACTTTTTAAAATATTTTGACGCTGGAAGCGACTTATGATCGTAAAATTATTTACAGCGTTAAAGCTGCTCTTTGTCCATCAGCTGCCTCACACTATGGACAGATTTCGCGCTTTAAAGTCCGTTTTACTTGCTCCGTAAAGCTTTTGCATTTTCATGCTTTTTCAGGGTTTGTCCCCCCGATGTACTTTCTTTTCTAAGGTGGGGTAGATCTGGTAGCGCGTCGGTCATTCGCTTCATGCCGAGTAAAGTTCTGTCGTAAGACTATTTTTCTAAATTCACTTATTTTATTTCATTCAAAAATTTTTAATTTTTCGTACTTACCTCATGTACGCGACGCTATCTTGCTCAAAATGTTATTTTTGATTTTTCTCGTGTTGTCATGTGTTGTCTTTAAAAAAAATCCAAAAAATCCGTTTTACTTTAAAAACGACAAAAAAATGTTAAAATTTTGTAAATTCAAATAGAAAATATCTTGTTGTATTACTTTCTTTATTTCATGTACCTGAGTCCTTTTTTTTTTTAATTTTCATTTATTTTTCATTTATTATCAATATTACCTTTCCGTTCTTTTATTGTGCGACCAATAGATGGCCACCCTATTGTGTTATTTCAATGTCATTTATGTGCTCTGGCCGAGTACAATCAATTTTTAAAGTGTTTTTGATGTTTTGTCATTGTTCAAGGTACAGAATGATTATTTTAATCATTCAGCGTGTTGTTTTTCACATATGGCATTGTATGTGAACGATTTGCACCTTACAGCATTTCTTTCGTCATTACGAAAGCCCTGTAAGCGTATTAAATCCCTGGCCTTACTGTTTTCTATCTGCACCAATTTTCATGTTTTGTTCATTTCGTTCGAGGTTGAAGCGGTGACTTACGTCACCGCTAGTACTCCGTAAAAACCCATTACCTTGACCGACCCAATTTTTTGATTGAGAGATATAGAGATTGGAGTCTTGACTCTGATGATGGAGGACGTTACTACCGCTGCTCCTGTGATGCCGGACGTATGGGCCGGCCTTCCCGCCGAAACGTTGGCTTTTGCCAAACGCATTCTCCCAGTTCCTGTGGAATCAGTTCCCAGCCTTGGCACCCACTGCTCTGACGACCCTGTTTACGGAAGTCACAACGCATTCAGCTCACTATGAAGAAGCTCCAATCTGCGAATCGCCCAAGATGATTTCAGCCATCGACAACACACTCCGTAAGGTATGTGACTTGTACTCGGCCATTATCGCGGCGCAAGCCGCTGCTTCCGCTAAGGATGTCCCCCTCCCATCTACCTCTGCTAAGAGCGTTAGTGTTGGCGCGGACTTCCTCCCGCTCAGAAGCACGGCAAGCTAAGAGCCAATCAGTTGCCGGGAAATCGGCCACGGCAGAGAGCGACGGCTTTCAACCCGTCAACGGCAAGCATGCCTGCCGTACTAAGAAAATCCGCTGATTCCTAACAATCTAAATCCAAACGCCGTTACGGATGTCAATCTCGATAACGTGCAGTTTATGGAAACTTGCCTGTTACTGCTCCAAAAACTAAAAAGCCGCCAAGTTCATCTTATGAGCAACACGTTAGATTAACTGAAATTAGGGAAATTGCCCCTTCTATTTATTCAGTAATGCGAGGGAAATACCTCAGGCTCGCGGTCAGTTCTTCGACAGTACCGTGCATTATTAAAATACTTAGATGCGAACCACATCCAAAACAAGACGCTTTATTAGACGAGGACAAGCCTTTAAAGGTAGTTTTTGACTACTACTTGTACGAGTCCAACCCTCATTCGGACATTTCTTGAGGGAGGAAATTTAAACGTAGGACTCCAATGGCCAAAGGGCCTAAGTCGAAAAGTTCCCATGCCCTGTTCCACGTGCAGGTTGGTAAAATGGGAATCAAAACGATATCTACAAGATCGATTTCTACGGCACGGCTGTATGTAGAAAAAATTCAGAGGAAGTCAGGGCCCCACTCAATGCTTTAATTGCCAGGGGTTCTTCACTCGCAATCGTGCCATCTGGCACCTCGATGCGTACTGTGGAGGAAATCATTCCTCCGGATCCGTACAATGCAAGAAAGACCTCGGCAGATTGCACTTGTGCAAACTGTGGCGGTCCCCATCCAGCACTTCCGTGGCTGTCCAATGGCCTGCCGAAAAGAAATCGGTGAGACGAATTAAGTCTCAAAATAAAAAGCCTGATGTTGCTCCCAAGACTCCAGTGCAGTTTAAGAGCAAGATAGCGGAACCTGGCCTTTCGTTTGCCGCCGCCGCTACTGTTAAGGATTCCACTCCTAAAGCTTCCATTAATACGTCGGTTCCCAGTTCTCAAAGTGAGGATGATACCGACTTTCTAAAATATCTATTGACGCTGGAAGCGACTTATGACCGGAAAATTATTTTAGCAGCGTTTAAAGCTGCTCTTCCGTCCATCAGGGCTGCCTCACACCCTATGGACAGAATTTTCGCGCTTTACGAGAGTCTTGTTTTTCTAGCTCCGTAAAGCTTTTGCATTTTCATGCTGTTTTTCAGGGATTGTCCCCCCGTTTATATACTTTACTTATCTGTTTTCTACCAGGTGGTGGTAGCCCATCTGGTAGCGCGTCGGCCTCATTCGCTTGCATGCCAGAGGTTTCGAGTTCTGTCCCCGTAAGGGACTTATTTTTCTAAATTCACTTTTATTTTATTTCATTCATTAAATTTTTATTTTTCGTACTTACCTTATTTTTTGGTAACGCGATTTTTCCGCTATCTTTGCTCAAAATGTTTATTTTTGATTTTTCTTGTGTTGTCATGTGTTGTCTTTAAAAAACCCAAAAAATCCGTTTTTACTTTTAAAAACGACAAAAAAATGTTAAAATTTTGTAAAATTAAATAGAAAATATCTTGTTGTTTTATTACTTTTTCATTACTAGTGCCTGGAGTCCTTTTTTGTTTTATTTTTCATTTATTTTTCATTTAATTTCATGTATTACCTTTCTGTGCTTTTTAATTTTACGTGCGACCAATAGATGGCGCCACGCTATTGTGTTTTTTCAATTTGTCATTTTATGTGCTCTGGCCGAGTACAAGTGCATATTTTACAGTGTTTTTGATGTTTTGTCATGTTCAAGGTACAGAATGATTATTTTAATCATTCAGCGTGTTGTTTTTCACATATGCATTGTATGTGAACGATTTTTGCACCTTACAGCAATTTTCTTTCGTCATTACGAAAGCCGCTGTAAGCGTATTAAATTCCTGTTTGGCCTTACTGTTTTCTATCTGCACCAAATTTCATGTTTTGATCATTTTATCGTTCGGAGGTTGAAGCGGTGACTTTCGTCACCGCTAGGTACTCCGTAAAAACCCATTACCTTGACCTTGACCAAAATTTTTATTCTATCTCGAACTTATCTCGCTGATCGAATATGTCTGGACGTGGTAAAGGAGGCAAAGTGAAGGGAAAGAGCAAGACTCGCTCTAGCAGGGCCGGGCTTCAATTTCCCGTCGGTCGTATCCACAGGCTTTTGAGGAAGGGAAACTATGCCGAACGAGTCGGTGCCGGAGCTCCCGTCTATCTCGCAGCCGTTCTCGAATACTTGGCCGCTGAAGTACTCGAGTTGGCAGGTAATGCTGCCCGAGACAACAAGAAGACTAGGATCATCCCTAGACATCTTCAGCTCGCCATCAGAAACGACGAGGAGTTGAACAAGCTTCTTTCCGGCGTCACCATCGCACAGGGTGGTGTTCTGCCAAACATCCAAGCTGTTCTCCTCCCCAAGAAGACCGAAAAGAAAGCATAAGTTCCCCCCTTCTGGACTCCGAAACAAAAAAAAAAAAGGCCCTTTTCAGGGCCATACAAATATAATTAGAAGGAATGTATTTCGCTAATAGCAAACATTAAAAATTCGCCGGTTCGAAGCGTTCTTAGATTCGCACTTTAAAATTAATTTAAGAGCACGCATTTTACTTTAAGCGAGTCCCGAGAGCTTTCCAATGTAGATACGCGCATACTAACTCTGTTTTTTAGAAATTTGGACTAGAATTATATAAAGTACTATCTCAAAACTTATTTAATTTCCACGATCGAACACATTTCGAAGAGAAATGCAGAACGAAAGTGTTTCGTTCCCTGGCGCCATCTATCGATCGCAGGGAGTAAATTTTGCGCCTTCGTTCGCCGATATAGCGAATGTTCGATACGAAGACGTTTTAAAAATAATAAGAGTCCGTGAATACTTTAAAAAGTGTACGAACGCAGATAAATTAAATTTCTGTGTGTTATGGGTGTTTTGTGTATAATTATCGTACAATTTTCCTACGAAAAGCGTGAACGATATAAGCATAAAAATAAAATTGCGATAAGTAGCATTCCTTCTAATTATATTTGCATGGCCCTGAAAAGGGCCTTTTTTTTTTTTTGGTTTCCGATCAGTCCGATTTATGCACGTTCTCCGCGAATTCGGCGGGCGAGTTGGATGTCCTTTGGCATGATGGTGACACGCTTGGCGTGGATAGCGCACAAGTTGGTGTCTTCGAACAATCCGACCAAGTAGGCTTCGCTGGCTTCTTGGAGAGCCATGACGGCGGAACTCTGGAATCGGAGATCGGTCTTGAAGTCCTGAGCGATTTCTCTAACCAGGCGCTGGAAGGGGAGCTTCCTGATCAGAAGTTCGGTGGACTTCTGGTAACGACGGATTTCTCGGAGAGCTACGGTACCTGGCCTGTAACGATGAGGCTTTTTAACTCCGCCGGTGGCGGGAGCGCTCTTACGGGCGGCCTTGGTAGCGAGCTGCTTCCTGGGAGCCTTTCCTCCGGTACTCTTACGAGCAGTCTGCTTAGTACGTGCCATATCAAAATATAGACGCTAACCGAACGCTAACTGACAGTCCGAAAGCTAGGGTAGAGAGTGTCGAAAATGGGGAAAGTCACCCCTATTTATGCTTTCAGCACGTGACTAGCGGGAGCGCACGCGATTGGTCGAGAGCAGAGGGAGAGGGGGGTAGGTGGTTCGCGCGCTTAAGGATAGGGATTTAGTTAGGCCTTCACACTCTGTTAGTGACTCGCTAGCTATCGACATGTCTGACGATACCGCTGCCGTGACATCCGCTCCAGCCGCCGCTACGCCTAAGAAGAAGGCGAAGTCTGCCGCAAAGAAGCCTAAGGCTGCCCCACGCACCCCAAGGTTTCCGAGATGGTGAACGACGCCATTACTAGCCTGAAAGAACGTGGAGGATCCTCTCTGCAGGCTATCAAGAAGCACATCGGTTCCCACCACAAGGTCGACCTGGACCGTCTCACTCCCTTCATCAAGAAGTACTTGAAAACCGCCGTAGCCAGCGGAGCTCTCATCCAGACCAAGGGAAAGGGCGCGAGCGGCTCCTTCAAGTTAAGCGCTTCTGGCCAGAAAACTAAGGAACCCGGTAAGGCAAAGAAAGCCAAGAAGGAAGGTGCTACCCCCAAGAAACCCAAGGCTGCCGCAGCTAAGAAGGCCGCCAAACCCAAGGCTAAGTCCCCGGCTAAGAAACCCGCTGCTAAAAAACCTGCCGCTAAAAAAGCCGCCAAGCCTAAGACTCCCAAGAAAGCTGCCAAAGCCACCAAGCCCAAGTCTCCAAAAGTGAAGAAAATGAAATCTCCCAAAAAAGCTGCACCCAAAAAGGCTGGCAAAAAATAAAAAAAAAAAAAAACCCACTCGGATCGGATATAGGACTGTTTTCGGAAACGAAAAAAAAAAAGGCTCTTTTCAGAGCCGTAAAATTTAAAAAGAGAATGCTTTCCTTCGCTTTGCCGTAGTTTCGATATATATACATCGTCGTCACTTTACGCTCCCTTATAATATATTTTTTGCTTATCTGTGTAAATACATACATTCGTACAAGTATGTAGTTTATTTAGAGTAGCAAAATTTAACGATATGTGCAATAATTATTTTTTTATTAATTTTATTTCGCTAAGTCCTCCGCTCGGTCTCGCCGCCGGCGGCCTGTCGGCCGCCGGCGCTCGACCTCGCTGCGGACTTTGCGCGCGATCCGACACGGCGGCGAAAGGCAGTTATTGATGGAATTGTTCGCGTCGCTAATTGTTTTCTTAAACGAAACCGAAAGTAAGGGTAGTATCAATAATAACGACGACAGAAGTGGCAGGAACGATATCGTAGCACCGACGGCGCGTTTCGTTATCCGAGAAGCTCTAAAAGCGTCTATTTTCGACAGGTAGTAAGCCTTTTAAGCTTTTAAATGCCCCCCACCGGTTTCCGTAAAATTAAAAGCTTGTCGCGTGGGTATAAACAATTAAAAACCGAGTACCGGAGACAGTATCTCGTCTTCGAATACGCTAAGTGTGGTGCAGCCATCTATCGGCCGAAATAGGAAACGAAAGCACGTACGCGATTGAATTTTGGAGCGTGTCGAAGAAAGCATTCCCTTTTACTGAATTTTATGGCCCTGAAAAGGGCCTTTTTTTTTCCAATTCCGAAAGTCTAAGGGCAGGCGTGGGGGGGGAAGTTAACCTCCGAAACCGTAGAGAGTGCGTCCCTGGCGTTTCAGAGCGTAGACTACGTCCATGGCAGTGACCGTTTTCCTCTTGGCGTGCTCGGTGTAGGTGACGGCGTCTCTGATCACGTTCTCCAAGAAAACTTTGAGGACTCCTCGAGTTTCTTCGTAGATGAGACCTGAGATACGTTTCACGCCACCTCTCCTTGCCAAACGCCTGATGGCTGGCTTGGTGATACCTTGGATGTTATCACGGAGCACTTTACGATGCCTCTTGGCACCCCCCTTTCCTAATCCTTTTCCTCGACCTGACATGTCTGTCTTGCTTGAAGCTAAACGGGCGAATAATGATGTTTTGAGCGGGTTCGTCGATCTTATTTATAGATTTTCGTTGGGGCGGAGCGTTTCGTTTCGTGTCGATAGCGTGTACGGAAAGCGATCTCCGATCGAGGGTGAGGGAGAAATAAATTCTTTACGCCGTAAATTAAAAGAGGAAAAATGTGAGTGTGCTTTTAAAAATTAAAAATGACATATTAGAAACGTTTAACGACAGAATTTCCCTTAATTTGTTTACGGAAAAAATAAAAATATGCCAACAGCACGCGGTGTTCCCAGGTGGTCACCCTCCCAAGTACTGACCGCGCCCGATGCTGCTTGACTTCGGTGATCGGACGAGAACCGGTATTTTCAGCATGGTATGGCCGTTGACGTTCGTAACTTTGTTTATTTACCTTATGAGCTTCTCTGTTCTTTTAAATTCCTCGCTGCTTTCTATGAAACGAATTTAACCGAAATTAGTGATTTTAATTTTTTTTAAGCGTATACATGGCGACCGGTTTTGGCGGGAATTAGTGAAGGGGGGGATTTAAAACCTAAAGTGATTGGAGGATACCCTTGATCCGAATGAGGTTATAAAAGGCCGTTTTTCTTCGCATTTTTACTATTTTCGGATCGTTCTCGAACTGTTAACGTCTCGATATGCCTCCCCAAGCTTCTGGAAAAGCCGTGAAGAAGGCCGGCAAGGCCCAGAAATCCGTAAGAGCTGGTGACAAGAAAAAGAGGAAGAAGCGCAGGAAGGAATCCTTCGCTATCTACATCTACAAGGTGTTGAAGCAAGTTCATCCTGACACCGGTATCAGCAGCAAAGCTATGTCTATCATGAATTCCTTCGTGAACGACATCTTCGAGCGTATTGCTGCAGAATCCTCTCGTCTCGCTCACTACAATAAGAGATCTACCATCACTAGCCGGGAAATTCAAACCGCTGTGCGTCTCTTGTTGCCTGGTGAGCTTGCTAAGCACGCCGTGTCAGAAGGAACCAAGGCTGTCACCAAATACACCAGCTCTAAGTAAATACGGACTTTCACGACTTTTGGAAAAAAAAAAAGGCCCTTTTCAGGGCCATGAAATCTTGTAAAAAGAATTGCTTTCCTTTCGCTTGCTACTTTACACAGACACGTGCACACACAAAAAAAATATAATACTTATTCTTAATTTAAAATAAAAAGTTATCGTTAATATTTACTATATTATAAATATAATGTAAAATTATAATTCTAAAAATATTCATATTTCATTAGTATATATAACAATTATAAATAATAAAGAAAATAAACACCCATTCCGGGAATTAAAAAAAAAGTACTCACGCACACGTGTATCAATAAATAACCGTTATAAACAAACCATGGACACAAATGTAAATGAATGTGAACTCCCGTCGGTTGTAACAGAATATTAGTCACAGTTAATCCCTGTCTTAATTGTGGAGATGTTTCGTTTAACTCCGACTTCGACTATCGATACTATTACTATTTCGAGTATAACTTTTGCTTTCGTTCTCGCCTTCGTCTGCAATATCGTTGTCGGCTCTATGACGGTTACGGCTCACTCGATTAATCCAAAGTGTACTGATTCCATCAATATCGTTTTATTACGAAACTTTGTATCGATTATTAACCTCCTTACCTTCGTTTGATTTCTTTGCAACTGTCTTTCGATTTCAAAATCGCTACGATTTACCGATCGATCCACTATATCGTAGCGTGTATGTATTAAAGCATGCTCGTCTATAATCTCAGTTTTCCATAATAATAATTCGGAATGATACACTTTCGAGTTGATAATTTTTTTTTTTTTCTTTCTCTCGTTTTCGCTTTCGGTTTACCGTCGTTCGTGTAGAACAGAAACAGATCTACACGAAATTTCTATTTCGGCTGGCGTTCGATATCGAACTTCAGTCGTCCGCCATTTTTTCTCTCTCTTTCGAGGAGCGAGCGAAGAGGGGAAAAATTTCATTGGACGCCGTGACGTCGTCTCATTGGTTCTCCCGACGCCAGAAGGATCTCAAAAGTTGATAAAAGGCCGACAATAGGACCCAAAATTTTTATGTTTTTCGATAGAGGACAGATCGAGTCTTGACTCTGATGATGGAGGACGTGTCTACCGCTGCTCCAGTGATGCCGGACATATGGGCCGGCTTACCCGCCGAAACGTTGGCTTTTGCCAAACGCATTCTCCCAGTTCCTGTGGAATCAGTTCCCAGCCTTGCACCCACTGCTCTGACGACCCTGTTTACGGAAGTCAACAACGTCTTAATTCAGCTCACTATGAAGAAGCTCCAATCTGCGGAATCGCCCAAGATGATTTCAGCCATCGACAACACACTCCGTAAGGTATGTGACTTGTACTCGGCCATTATCGCGGCGCAAGCCGCTGTTTCCGCTAAGGATGTCCCCCTCCCCTCTACCTCTGCTAAGAGCGTTAGTGTTGGCGCGGCCACTTCCTCCCGCTCAGGGGGGAAGCACGGCAAGCGTAAGAGCCAATCAGTTGCCGGGAAATCGGCCACGGCAGAGAGCGACGGCTTTCAACCCGTCACCGGCAAGCATGCCTGCCGCCCTTACTACCCCCGAAAAGATCCCGCAGGGGATTCCTAACAATCTAAATCCAAACGCCGTTACGGATGTCAATCTCGATAACGTGCAGTTTATGGAAACTTGCCCTGTTACTGCTCCAAAAACCTAAAAAGCCGCCACCAGTTTTCATCTTACCTGGTGAGCAATGGCACGTTAGATTAACTGAAATTAGGGAGCACATTGCCCCTTCTATTTATTCAGTAATGCGAGGGAAATACCTCAGGCTCGCGGTCAGTTCTTCGACGGAGTACCGTGCATTATTAAAATACTTAGATGCGAACCACATCCAAAACAAGACGCATTTATTAGACGAGGACAAGCCTTTAAAGGTAGTTTTTCGGGGACTACCTACTTGTACGAGTCCAACCCTCATTCGGACATTTCTTGAGGGAGAGAAATTTATTAACGTTAAGGTAACTCCAATGGCCAAAGGGCCTAAGTCGAAAAGGGTTCCCATGCCCCTGTTCCACGTGCAGGTTGGTAAAAATGGGAATCAAAACGATATCTACAAGATCACCGATTTCTACGGCACGGCTGTGCATGTAGAAAAATTCAGAGGAAGTCAGGGCCCCACTCAATGCTTTAATTGCCAGGGGTTCTTCCACTCTGCAATCGCTTGCCATCTGGCACCTCGATGCGTACGTTGTGGAGGAAATCATTCCTCCGGATCCGTACAATGCAAGAAAGACCCCTCGGCAGATTGCACTTGTGCAAACTGTGGCGGTCCCCATCCAGCTAACTTCCGTGGCTGTCCCAAGTGGCCTGCCGAAAAGAAATCGGTGAGACGAATTAAGTCTCAAAATAAAAAGCCTGATGTTGCTCCCAAGACTCCAGTGCAGTTTAAGAGCAAGATAGCGGAACCTGGCCTTTCGTTTGCCGCCGCCGCTACTGTTAAGGATTCCACTCCTAAAGCTTCCATTAATACGTCGGTTCCCAGTTCTCAAAGTGAGGATGATACCGACTTTTTAAAATATCTATTGACGCTGGAAGCGACTTATGACCGGAAAATTATTTTAGCAGCGTTTAAAGCTGCTCTCTTCCGTCCATCAGGGCTGCCTCACACCCTATGGACAGAATTTTCGCGCTTTACGAGAGTCTTGTTTTACTAGCTCCGTAAAGCTTTTGCATTTTCATGCTGTTTTTCAGGGATTGTCCCCCCGTTTATGTACTTTACTTATCTGTTTTCTACCAGGTGGTGGTAGCCCATCTGGTAGCGCGTCGGCCTCATTCGCTTGCATGCCAGAGGTTTCGAGTTCTGTCCCCGTAAGGGACTTATTTTTCTAAATTCACTTTTATTTTATTTCATTCATTAAATTTTTATTTTTCGTACTTACCATATTTTTTGGTAACGCGATTTTTCCGCTATCTTTGCTCAAAATGTTTATTTTTGATTTTTCTTGTGTTGTCATGTGTTGTCTATAAAAAACCCAAAAAATCCGTTTTTACTTTTAAAAACGACAAAAAAATGTTAAAATTTTGTAAAATTAAATAGAAAATATCTTGTTGTTTTATTACTTTTTCATTACTAGTGCCTGGAGTCCTTTTTTGTTTTATTTTTCATTTATTTTTCATTTAATTTCATGTATTACCTTTCTGTGCTTTTTAATTTTACGTGCGACCAATAGATGGCGCCACGCTATTGTGTTTTTCAATTTGTCATTTTATGTGCTCTGGCCGAGTACAAGTGCATATTTTACAGTGTTTTTGATGTTTTGTCATTGTTCAAGGTACAGAATGATTATTTTTAATCATTCAGCGTGTTGTTTTTCACATATGCATTGTATGTGAACGATTTTTGCACCTTACAGCATTTTTCTTTCGTCATTACGAAAGCCGCTGTAAGCGTATTAAATTCCTGTTTGGCCTTACTGTTTTCTATCTGCACTAAATTTCATGTTTTGATCATTTTATCGTTCGGAGGTTGAAGCGGTGACTTTCGTCACCGCTAGGTACTCCGTAAAAACCCATTACCTTGACCTTGACCCATTTTATCAGAGACACAGATGTTTTTCATTCAGTGGATGTACGCTGAAGATGGAGGACGTATCTGACGCCGCTCCTGCGATGCCGGACATATGGGCCGGCCTACCCCCAGAGTCGTTGAAGTTCGCTCAACGACTCAATGATGTTTGCGAAGCCAACCTGCCTCAATATTCGTCGGACACTCTCCTTGAGATGTCTCAAGTCCTTGATACAATCGCCGGACAGCTCGCCTACAAAACAATCCAGACAGATATCTACTCCCCGGAGATGATTGCTGCTGTAGACATCACGGCACGTAAGTTTTATAAACTTCACTCAGCCGCTAAAGCAGCGTACGCTGCAGCTACCGCTCCCGCGACTCCCGTTCCTTCCCACTCTACGGCGAGCGCTAAAAATAGCTCTTCGACTTCCGCTCGCTCGGCGAGCGCTAAAAATAGCTCTTCGACTTCCGCTCGCTCGGGGGGGAAACGCAGCGCTCCGGAGAAGCTCTCCGCCGCCGAGAAATCGGCGCGCACTGATGACGCGGGTTTTAAGCCCGTTTCAAGCAGAAATGCCGGCCGTCGGCGTACGCCTGCCGCTGCTTCACAGGGGATTCCGACGAACCATAACCCTAACGCGGTTATCGATGTCGATCCCGATGAAATGCATATTGTCGAAACCTCTCAGGAGGTGAAGAAAACCAAAAAGCCGCCACCAATTTTTATTATCCCATGCGGGATGTGGCATCTCAAACTACAGGAAATTCGTCGGCATGTAGCGCCGTCTGTCTATTCTATAATGAAGGGCAAGTACCTCAGGCTTGCTACAAGTTGCTCTGATGAATACAGGGCCTTAATTCATTATCTGGATGCTAATAAAATCCAGCATAAGACGTACCTTTTAGATGAAGACAAGCCGTTCAAGGTAGTCGTTCGGGGACTACCAGCTTGTACGAGTCCCGCACTTATCCGAACTTTTCTGGAGGCGGAAGGATACAATAATGTTAAAGTTACGGCAATGGCTAAGGGCCCTAAGTCTAAACGCGTACCAATGCCGTTATTTCACGTCTCAGTTGCAAAAACTGAGCGTGTTACCGATCTTTATAATCTCACGGATTTCTATGGGACAGAAATCCATATTGAAAAATTTCGTGGCAGCAAAGGGCCAACGCAGTGCTTTAACTGCCAAGGCTTTTATCACTCATCGATTGCATGCCACCTCGCACCTCGATGCGTTCGATGTGGTGAGGGACATCAATCGGGATCTGAGCAGTGTAAAAAAGATCCAGAGGCAGACTGCACTTGCGCCAACTGTGGCGGCCCGCACCCTGCCAACTACAGGAAATGTCCCAAGTGGCCAGTTGAGGCCAAGTCAGGCAAAAATATTAAAAGCTCTTCGAGAAAGCCTGGGGTATTACCCAAAACTGTACCATCATTCAAGAGCAAGATAGCCGAACCTGGCCTATCTTATGCTTCTGCGGCCACCGCTAGTTCCAAGGATGCTCCTTCCCCGGCTCCTCAAAAACCGTCGGTCCCCAGTTCCAACGGCGAGGCCGATACCGACTTTCTAAAGTATCTGGTTTCTCTCGAGGCCAGTTACGATAGAAAACTCATACTAGCAGCGTTTAAAGCTGCACTTCCTGCCATAAGGGCTGCCTCGCACCCTATGGACAGGGTGTTTGCGCTCTACGAGAGTGTTGTTACACTCGCTTCGTAGAGCTTTTTTGCATTTTTCATGCTGTTTTAGGGACTTGTCCCCCCTGCTTTTTTCGGCTTTTCATTCGACGCATCCAACTTGAATGCTCTTAACATTGGCTTCTGGAATGCCAACGGACTCCGGTCTCGTATTTCAGAAGCAAGGCAGTTCGTATGTGATAATAACTTCGACGCGTTTTTAGTCTCTGAGACACATCTTTCCCAGGGTCAAACTTGTAATATTGCGAACTACGACTTCTATCATGATGTCAGGCCTCGTAGTTGCAATAATTTACGTCTTGGGGGTGGCACTGCTATTTACCTCAAAAATACTATTTCTCATGCTAGGATCCCTACCCCCCCGCTTCAAAATTGTGAAGCAACTATTCTCGAAATTTATATTCCAAATTTACCAAAATTTGCGCTCATAGCTATTTATGCTCATAATAGTAGAAGATCGCTGCTGGTCCCTGATATTGAAATTTTAACCAAAAATTTTCCAAATTTTATTATTGCGGGTGATTTTAATGCGCACCACTATTCTTGGGGGTGTCGCAATTTCGACCATCGAGGTGCAAAATTACGACGTTGGGCAGATAATAATTTGGCTTCTATTATCGCCCCAAATTCTTCTACTTATTTCGGCTGTAATACATCAATAATTGATTTTGCTTTAACCCGCAATTTCCCCTATCCCCACGAAATTACTGCTGTAAATGATCTATCCTCTGATCACCTTCCTGTTGTGCTGGTTTTTAACATCTCTGGTATCGATGTCCGTTCGCCGTACTCTCTCAAAACCAACTGGGAGAATTACGCGCACATCCTCGGCACGAAGGGATTCCCCTTCGCTAACATCGACTCGCCGGCGGCCGCCGAGGATGCCGTCTGCCGCTACAGTGACTTTCTGCTCGCTGCGTACGCCGAAGCTACTAAGCCTCACGTGCGGACTATCGATTACTATCGTCTTCCCCGGCACATCAGAGGGTTGATTAATGATAGAAATAATGTTAGGAGGGACTGGCAGATTTCGCGTGATCCTAATCTCAAAGTTACTCTAAATCGTTTACAGGCCCAGGTCCGGAAGGAGATTAGGATCTGCAGCAGGGAGCGTTGGAACACCTATGTTGAGTCTTTAACGACTTCTGACAACAGTATTTGGAGGGCTGCCTCACGTCTACGTAGGACACGCACTCACATTCCGTCCCTTAAAGGACCTAATTCGATGGCGTTTTTAAACACTGATAAGGCTGAACTTTTGGCTGACAGTCTTAGAAGTCAGTTTACACCTAATACTGATATCATTGATAATGATACTTTCGCTCGTGTCATTCCGAGTGTCGAACAGTTTCTTAACTCTTCCACGGAAAACAATATTACACCTACTTACCCCTCTGAAGTAATTGTTTACCTGAAGAAGCTCAAAAAGAATAAAGCTCCTGGTGTCGATAATATTAAAGCTAATATGCTTATTAATCTTCCAGCCAATTTTATTATATCTCTTACCTTCATCATTAACTGTTTACTTAACCTAAACTACTTTCCTAGTGTCTGGAAGAAAGCGGTTGTGGTACCCCTGCCGAAGCCGGGACTCGACCATACCGTTCCCTCAAATTTTCGCCCAATTAGTCTCTTGTCTGTTCTTTCCAAGGTCTACGAATACATTCTTGCTCGTCGCATGGATGTATTCTGCGAAGATAATAACATCATTCGCCCTGAGCAATTTGGTTTCAGAGCGAAACACTCCACTCAACATCAGTTGTGGAGGGTCGCAGAGCATATCCATGCCGCTAACGCTAAAAAACAGGTTACTGCTGCTGTGTTCGTGGACATTGCGAAAGCATTTGACAAGATCTGGTTGGAAGGGCTTATTTACAAGCTCATTATTCTAAATTTTCCTGCCCAGCTCATTAAAATTTTTAATTGTTATCTTCAAAATCGTGAGTTCGTTGTCAGAGTTAACAACACTCTCTCGACACCTCGACCTATTCTTTCTGGGGTTCCTCAAGGCAGTTTACTTGGCCCGAAACTGTTCAATATTTATATTAACGACATGCCATCTGATCCGTCTATTGAGCTTTGCCTCTACGC
This sequence comes from Pardosa pseudoannulata, assembly GCA_032207245.1. Taxonomy (NCBI): domain Eukaryota; kingdom Metazoa; phylum Arthropoda; class Arachnida; order Araneae; family Lycosidae; genus Pardosa; species Pardosa pseudoannulata. Next base: position 117,526 of record JAGEOH010000086.1, read on the forward strand.
AGATGACACTGCCATCCTGGCCCGTAACATACAAACACGTCGTGCCTTCGCTGCAATTCGAAATTACCTCAAAATTTATGAAATTTGGCTTGTTTCTTGGCGCATTAAGGTAAATCCAGCTAAATGTGCTGCCCTTATTTTCACCAATAGAAACGTTTCCCATTTCACCGCTAAATATAACTTACAACTATTCAACGAAAATATTCCCTGGGAAAATTCGTATAAATACCTAGGTGTTACCCTAGATTCCAAATTAACTTGGAGGCTTCACATTGACAATACTGTCAAAAAAGTGAAGGCTGCAATTGGTACTCTTCGCCCTTTTCTCAACTCTCGAAGTCGCCTGAATACGAAAACGAAGTTATTATTATATAAAAGTTACATCAGACCCATCATGACCTATGGTTGTCCTGTTTGGGGAACTGCTTCTTTAAAATTACTTAAGAATCTTCAAGTTGAACAAAATCGTGCCCTAAAAGTTTGCATCTCTGCTCCTTGGTACACGCGGAATGATGTGATTCAT
>JAGEOH010000087.1:0-95000 GCA_032207245.1 Pardosa pseudoannulata
GTTAATCATCTGAATATATTAGCTTGAGATGGATCATCGCGTGTTACCCTATTGCAGTTGAGATATGTCACAGGTGGCATTAACGTCATAATGACTTCAGAAGTCGTCACTATGAATCGGCAGAGTGATGAATTTATAGTTCCTAAATTCCCATCTCTTGCTACATCTGACGTCATTATAATACGGAAATTGCCTGTCACTTATCTCGACGGCAATTTGATAGCAGCCTTAGTTTCCAAATTGCTAATGGCAGACGTTGAAAGCATTCTTGTTGATTTAACTCCACTTTAAAATAATAAAAAATAATACCATGATAATGGTTTCACGTCAATTCCCTTTTACCTTGTTTCAAAATTTATTCTACTATGCTAGCTGAGTTGCAATGGTTGTCCCCAACGTAATCTGCATCTATAAAAAAGTTCAAATCTGCATCACTAAATTAATATATACATACATACATATATATATATATATATATATATATATATATATATATATATATATATATATATATATATATATATATATATATATATATATATTTACGGCCATCTTCTGCCTCTGCCTCAAAATTTTCAGAGTGGCCTAAGTAATATCTGTATCTGTGAAAAGCTGTGCAATGAAAGCCGAGAACTGAATGTATTTAATAACGCATCTCTGGTTAATTTCAGTTCCTGATAAGTGTTTAGATGGATTTCATTGTGTTTATATTTGCAATAATCGAGATAGGAAAATGGCACAAGTGTATATAATGAAAATTATCTTCCGTCCATGTATCCTTTATTGCAGTAATTCTGTGGTTTTTTGTGCTTGTGCTACTTTTAAAATGTTTCTTTACAATTTTTTTTAAAGATTTTAATAGACGTCGCATTGTATATATGTCGTGTACAGGGTTGATCAGAGGTGCTTTTAAAAGTAGGGACAGGACATGGGATAATAATATCAATTTTAGAATAATATTATAGAAGTTAAACAAAATTTGCATAGTAAAATTCGGTAAAATTCAGTGATTGAGAACATATTCATATATATATATATATATATAATGTGCAGGGTCTGGGCTAATAGGTGTGCAGTGCGTGCATGCATGCAGACGAACAAATTTTTTGAGCCTCTGGTAGATTATTTACAAGGTGTACGCATTAATAGGGGGAGGCTAAATACTGTCTTACTCGGAGGATACTACCAAATACTACATTGTACGTAGGTGGATAAAAGCCCAGAACTGGTCCTGTATATGTATGTATATATATATATATATATATATATATATATATATATATTTATATGTATGTATATATATATATATATATATATATATATATATATATATATATATATATTTATTTATATGTATGTATATATATATACATACATATATATATATATATATATATATATATATATAAATTTTATCTACTTATTTATTTACTTATTTTAAAGAGGTCATCAAAAATATTTTTAAACTTAAGCATAGGCCTAGTATAGGTGGCCCAAGATTTGCCAAAATACTACGCCTTAAATTAAAATTGATTGACCTTGATTACGCAAATTGGCGATTTTTATATATTCCTGTCAATGGTTAAGCCTTAGAATTTCTTCTGTGCTTTCTTCACCGAAATAGAAGGCTTATTATCGAAAGTATTTGTGGAGCACTATACGCTTTTGTAATTTCTTTTGCTTCGAGTAAACTTATTCAAGACTATCATTGAGCTTTAAATCTGTAAGAGCATCATTTTGGAATGACTGTATTACCAGGCATACTAATTATATACCAGTCTTTTTGTTTTAATATAATTTTATTTCAATGCATTTTCTCGCGTTTTAACTTTTTGCTAATTTTTTTGCTAATTTATTCATTTCTTGGTCGTCCGTAAAAATATATGCTCATATAAGTGATCATATTTGTTCTGTTGTATTTATAATTAAATAGTTGCATCAATTCAAACTAAAGCCAAAGAAATAAATAAGCAAAATTCAAGCAACTTTGAACCTCTTTTTTTCGTAATATTGACTGTATATAATGCTGTTCATGATATATTAAAAATGTACATATATAGAGAGAGCTTTATGTGTAAGAATATTGCATTGTACAAATTACATATGAAAATTATCTCGTGATTTTAAAAAACATGCTTGTGTCATGACTACAGTTAAACAATATTGTAAATACAGATAATAAATACCTTTTACTGATGGATTTTTTCTTATCTGTTTTTTTTCTATCAAATATCTGATGTACCCGTCTTTCCCCGGTGTGTTTACAGGTATATGTCGAACAAATACAAGGCTCACCTGCATTAGAGAAGTATAACGGAAGTGAATGTGACGTGAACAGATACAATCTATGTCAGAAAGTCTTCAAATTTGGCTTTCTGTTGATGAAATAAATATAATATAAAGGTAGAGGAATATATTTGTATTCGGATATTTTTTTCTGTTCTCTTTTTTTAAAACAACAGTCGATTAAAACTTTATCAATTCAATGCTGCGAGTTTCGGGGGAAGGGGAGGAGAAATTTTAATCTGTAAAATACAATTTTAAATTCTTAATTTTTAGCATTTAATAGTCTTGAGACTTCTTAAGGTCCCCCATCTCCATTCCCCTTAGATAAAAGCACGTGTAGGATCTGTATTTATATCGAGGCCTCTTTATAATCTCTTTATCGCAGATGTTATTATCCCTCAAAAATCCCTTTATTATTAGAATTTGCAGATCTTGCCCGAGTTCCGAGGGCATGCACTTCTCCCCAAATGCATAATATTCCCCACAGAAAGGGAAGAAATAAAAAAGGAAAGAAAAAAAAAGGGCGGATAGAGGAGAGCAGAGGAAATGGAATCGTGCGAAGAAGAAGTGTTTGAACAAGGTTCTGGTCTTCGGAAAATGAGCATCTCCCGCCACTAATGAGTTTCTGGGGGCCCCCCTCCTCTAATTAGTCACGTGACCGAGCCGAGGTGCTGAAATTAACCGATAAGACCCTTATCCCGCGGAACGGAGGCAGCCTCTCATTAGCCTAATGAACGCGACTTTAAAAGAGATAAAAGAGGCGCGGTCTACTCGTTATTAGATTTCGGGGCTTTATTCCTGACCAGGAATCTCCTCTTGGCGGCACAGGTGATGTAGCAGAGATCGCGCGCTACAGCTAGTATTTGCAGTAGAGAGAAATGGGGGGAAAAAAGGAACAGTTTTTTTAACTGGCATGTTAAAAGATATTTTGAAGGATGGTTTTGATGAAACCCTTTAAGGACTAACATATATAAAATGTTAGTTTTTTTTAATTGAGAAACTTTGGAAATTTCATATTCAGACACTCCATGAAATGGAGATTACGAACTCAAGATAACTGAGGTATAAAATAACTAAGGTATATGGTTGCAAAACTGCATGAGACTGTAGTTTTACAGCAATTTTGTATTTGAAATATACCTGGAACCGTTATTAGATTCAGCGGCTTTTATTGCTGACCAGAAATCTCCCGTTGACAGCACGGGTGATGTACCAGGTATCGAACGCTTCGTTAGCATTTGTACCAAGAAGAAAAAATAAAAATCTACAGGTTTTTTAACCGGTATATTAAACGATTCTTTAAAGGATGGTTTTGATTAAGCTCTTTCGGAACTAATATATATGTACTGTTAAAAAAAATTTTTTTTTAAATGGAAAAAGTGTGGAAATTTTGTATTTGGATATCTATAAAAGATACATTACAAAATCAGGATAACTGTAAAATAATGTGGTATATGGTTATAAAACTTCATGAAACTCAATATTTTCACAGTTTTTGAATCTGAAAGTTATTAGAACCGTTATTAGAATCCGGGGTTTCATTCCTCACCAGGATTCTCCACTTGGCGGCACAAGTGACATAACAGGGATCGCACGTTTCTTTAGCATTTGCACCAGGAAGAAAGAATAAAAATGTACAGGTTTTTTAACCAGAATATTAAACAATGTTTTAAAGGATGGTTTTGATTAAGCTCTTTCGAACTAATATATATGCACTGTTAAAATTTTTTTTAAAAATGGAGAAGTCTGGAAATTTCGTACTCGGATATCTATAAAAGAGACATTACAAAATCAAGATAACGGTAAAATAATGGAGGTATATGGTTGTAAAACTTGAGACTCAGTATTTTTACAGAGATTTTGAATTTGAAAGTTATTAGGACCGTTACTAGATTCCGGGGTTTCATTCCTGACCAGGAATCTCCACTTGGCGCCACGAGTGATATAACAGGATCACACGTTCCGTTAGCATTTGCACCAAGAAGAAAGAATGAAAATGTACAGGTTTTTTAACCAATATATTAAATGTTGTTTTGAAGAATAGTTTTGATTAATCTCTTTCGGGACTAACACATATGCAGTATTGAAAATTATGTTAAATCAAAACGGAGCAACTGTGGAAATCTTGTATTCAGAAGCTCCATAAAGAAGCGATTAAAAAATCAAGATAACTATAAAATAAACGGAGATTATATTTTAAAATTCATAAGACTCTGTTACTTTGCAAAAATTTTGCTTTGAAAAGTTACAGTTTTATTGTAGTTAATCACAACTTTTTTATAGCCCTATACACTGTCTACCAATAAGTATTTGGACACCCGTGATAGAAAAGAAAAAAAAACTTTATTCAAAATCAATAGTTGGTAGAGCCTCTACGAGAGGCAATTACAACGTGAACCGTCCGGGGCATACTTTCCACAATTCTTTGTATTACAGCTAGTGGTATTGTCTTCCATTCGGCTTGGAGTAGACATACAAGTTCCTTCACCAATTTTGGACGGGTAGTGCGCCTTTTAATTCGGCGATCCAACTCATCCCAGAGGTTCTCGATAGGGTTCAGGTCTGGGCTCTGGGCAGGGCAGTCATTCGATGAACTCCATTGGCACCATACCAAGCCTTGGTTAACCTCGAAACATGACAATTGGCATTGTCGTCCTGAAAGTAACAGGGGTCCAACCCGTAAAACTGCCACAATGTAGGAAGCACATTGCCATCCAAAATAGTGCAGTAGGCATCGGCGTTGAGCTTACCATGAATGGGGACCAAGGGTCCCAGTCCATACCAGGAGAAACATCCCCAGACCATAATTCCACCTCCGCAGAACTTGGCCGAACGATAGCTGATTGGTTAGGGTGCTGGCCTTCGGAACCGGAGTTCGTGGGTTCGAATCCCACTGAGGCATGGATGTTCGTAGCCGTTCGGAATCGGCTTTAAGCTGTAGGTCCCAGTCTCATTAGCCCTCGTGTTGCAAAAAGTAGACCGTAGCACTCCAGAAAAAAAAAAAAAAAAAAAAAAAAAAAACCCGCCGAACTTGACTGTTGGCACAATGCATTATGGCAGGAGACGTTCTCCAGGCAGACGCCAAACTCTGACCCTGCCATCCGAACGGTAAAGGGGGAACTTTAATTCGTCGCTCCAAAGAACCCGTTTCCACTGATCTACGGTCCAATTTCGATGTGATTTGTACCACATTAACCGAGCAGCGCTGTTGGACTTTGTGATCAAAAGTATGTAAAACTTCATGAGACTTAGTATTTTTACAGAGATTTTGAATTTGAAACTTATTAGAACCGTTATAAGATTCCAGAGTGTCATTCCTGACCAGGAATCTCCACTTGGCGGCACAAGTGATATAACAAGGATCGGAAGCTCCGTTAGCATTTGCACCACGAAGAAAGAATAAAAATGTACAGGTTTTTTAACCGATATATTAAATGTTGTTTTGAAGAGTAGTTTTGATTAAGCTCTTTCGGGACTAACACATATGTACTATTGAAAATTATATTAAATCAAACTCTGGAAATCTTGTTTTCAGAAGCTTCGTAAAGAAGCGATTAAAAATTCAAGATAACTGTAAAATAAACGGAGATTATAGTTATAAAAGTTCATAAGACTCTGTTACTTTACAAAGATTTCGCTTTGTACAGTTTTATTGTAGTTAATCACAATTTTTATAGCCTTATATAGCACTCTTTATGCACTATTTAAAATTCCTGCGAAGAAAAAGATATTTAAGAAGTGTGTTCATCAAAATTAAAGTTATTAAAAAAAAGAAAATGTTAATGAAGTATAGGGATATTTGTAATAGAATTCCCTGAAGAATGGACTCAAGGTATTCCAGGATATTTTCCATTGCCTTTTCAATGTTCAAATAATACTTTCGCCAAGTAGTTCTTATAGTTTCTGAGGTAAGTGTATTATATTCTGGAATCTAGTTCTACGGTTATCGAATTTTATTTGGTATATAAAGCTTTTGTGAGAAAAAAAACCCCTAAAATTTTCCATCAATTAGAAAATAAATCACTAAGCATGGCAACCATCAACTACGCAAGTTTAGGGGTGTTAAAACACCCGATACATTCATGTTGATTTCTCTATCAAGTCAGAGCATTTGACTGCCAAAACTGTAAAAAAGACTCTTCCGGGAAAATGCTTTCATAAATGTAAATTGTGTAACACTATGTAATTCTTACTCGCAGTTCATAGCTGGGTCGGGTGATTAAGTAACTTACTGGCAGTTCATTAATTTTACTAAAATCGACATAATATGAATATATACGAGGCGCATCCAGAAAGTAAGTTTCCCGATGTTTTCCTCTTTAAAGTAAACGTAATTAGCCGTGTCACTTGCGTGTGAGTAACAGATCTATGACGTATTAATCATATGCCAGCTGGACAAGTCCCGATTCGTGCCAGTAGCGGTGTAGCAGTGGTCCGAAATAGAATTCCTTCTCCCGCCGCCTGCAAGGCTCGGTCGGTGATCTTGAATTCACAAAGCATTGCGCCAATTGAAATTCATCATCAGTTCTGTCAGGTCTATGAACCGAAATTGACACCCGAACACAAAATTCAACTTTTAGGAGCAGCACTGACATTTCTGCTACGGTATCACGATGACGTCATCGAGTTCCTCGACAGGATCGTCAAAGACAATGAGACTTGGATTTCGCACTTTACTCAGGATACCAAGCAGCAGTCAATGCAATTGCCACCATAGTGAATCTTCGGTCAAGACTAAATTCAAACAGACGCTGTCGGTACGAAAAGGGATATGCACGGTGTTCTGGGACAGGGAGGCTGGTTCCATTCACAGGCGGCAGAGTTCTACGACAGAGGTATACAAAAGTTGATCCCACAATACGACAAGTGTCTCAATTCTGGTGGTGGCTATGTTGAAAAATAGCTGAAACATTGCTGTATTTGTTGCCAATAAATATGTCCGTGAAAGTGTGAGTTTTTTCTTTTAAATAGGAAAACTTACTTTCTGGATGAGCCTCGTATATTAATAATTTATATTATATATTAATACCTTATATAATTTATAATTTATTTTTCTATAATTTCACAACTTTGTACTTAAACCACAGCGCACGTATAATGGATGCTGAAGACCTCAAAATGTTGTAACTGTCACATTCAATACCTTAAACAATAAATATTAAAATTTAAATTTTCTGTAAATTTTATTATTATTATTATTAATTTTTTTAATAACGGTATTAAAATACTAAAATATGCAATTTACTATCCCAATCCTCCAACAACCTTTCGCTGTAATTTTAAATTTAGCAATAATGCTCTAACACCAGTGCTAAGTTATACTGTTTTACTTCTGTAAGATATAAAGCATGTGTTGTTATCGAAAAAAATTTTAACATTCAGATTTCAACGGAAATATCCATTTTGACTATGTCTGAATCCCTTTTGACAAGTTGCATCGTTACGTGTGTTAGTACGAACAAGGAAACTTTACTTTTGAAGCATTAAACAATACTTTTGACCATCCCTGAGTGCATTTTGACCAGTCTTGACGTTTGTACGTTGTAACGACTTCAATATTCTCGAGTGAGGAGGTAGCGTGAAGAAAGGATCACAGTCACGATAAAATTAGAAATCACTTTTATTTCTTGAGTAAATACGGCTATATACAAGGGGATTCTAATCTCTCAAAACATGTCGAACTGCAAACGATGGTAGCCTGCATGACTTCCTCATGACGATCACGGTCGAAAGAAAAGAGATTAAATAATCTCACACGCTGTTCCAGGACGCTTTTCCAGTGTGCAATGCAAACCCAATTTATCCCCCGTTCGGTATCAGAGACTCTGCCGCTCCCTATATGAGCAGAATTTGCGAATTTCCCGAACTTAATCACTAGAAAGCTGGCTCCGTTCAAAAGACGCGAAAGCCTCCACGAGGTCAAAGCACCTACGTAAAATAAAGTCGAAAAGCCCCGAGTCGCTTTGATTCTGGGCTTTTTACATCTGGGGGTCAGTTACGGTTCCGCCAACTGTTTTTTGGGGTCAGTTAAGATCCCAGTTACTTGAGAACTCCAGCTAAGGTTACAGTTAGTTTTTTTTTTTTTATCTGAATCCTCATTCGCTGGATGTCCCGCTTCTGGAAACTCGGTGCAATCCGCTGCTTCATTACAGCCATCTACCAAGGGGTGTGACGCCTATTCAATCGAACTGTCAACATCCCAGACACGGTGTCGCCATGCTATTGTCGATGGTTCGAAACAGGAGGGATCTTCCGATCAGCTGATTTTTTAGCGTGCTCTGAACAAAGGAGAGTCTTCACAAAGTCTGCATGTACCTCATCTAACTGAAAAATGATTTAAACTGACAGAACACGATTGGAATTTTGTATTTAAAACTGGAATAACATCTAGTTGTACTCCTGAACTGTTGATTACAATCCGTACACTATACTACGGAAATTTTCAATATAATGTTCATTAACGCTGACCAACAGGATTTATAAACGATTAGCAGTAAACGAATGAAATTATATATATAGGATTGTAATAACATCTAGCTGTTCATTCCCAATTTGATTGCAATTCGTAATCAATATAATAGACTAAATATAACGGACATTGACACAACCAGTCTAAAACAATGCAACTTAAAGATATCGGCGTATGCATATGCTATATAGCATTACTTTTAAAACTCATTTCAAAACACAAAAAATAAAAAAAAAAATTTCAATTTTTGCAGACATTTATTTTGAATTTTTACTGTTGATTATTTCTAGGTACGCAGTAAAAGAAGTATTGTAATCGTGATTAATGTCTGACGAAATCATTGTATAACATAAAATTTCCACATAGTGAATATTAACTTTGCGTGTCGCCGTCAGATGGCAGTACTCTAGCTCTGCTCAGATAGTACCGTTACCTTTAGAAACGAAACAAACTTTGAACTTTGAAAGGAATGTGCGAATGATGATTCTGATGACGTATTATAAAGAAAATAATTAAATTTGTATAATTTTAGAAGTCCTTATAACAAAGAAGTCAAGTGATGCACAAATCTCTCTCTCTCTCTCTTTTTTTTTTTTTTTTTTTTTTTTTTTTTTTTTTTTTTTAAACTAATTGGAAGACTAGAGTAAACTTCTGAAAGACCACACCTTATACCATTTATTTCTGGTGCATATATTGTAATATAAATTCAATATTCATTTTTCATTTATTACAGGATCACTTTTCAATCCAAGGGATAGAATTATCTCCGAAAGTAAATTTCAAAATCTAAAATTTTCAACCCTTGAAATTTATAATATGAACTTAGAAATAATCCAGAAGGGTCAATTTAGTCGATAAAAAGATAAATAAAAAAGTTTATAGATATAATTATATAGTTTTAAAGTAAATACAACAATACAATTTTATCAGTTAAATATCAGATATTATACTATTCTGAAATAATCTCAAACAAGTAGAGTATAATTTTACACAAATGAAAATTGTAAATTGAACGTTAAGTACTGTTCGGCAAGCAAACTAACAGCCAAACTCCATTCGCAGAGCAACGACTTTGTATTTTAGTGCTAATTGAATAAAAAATTTTAAATTATTTAAATCAAAACAAACTTTAGTTAATTCTTTCTTTAATGCTATTGAGATGTAAGATAATTTATTTATTTATTATTAATCATTTTTGGTGGTATCTACTATGTATTGCATGAAAGGTAGCTTTACCCATTACTTCTATTCTGAAACCTCCCAAACACAGACACCTGGTCACTGGAAATTAGTGCTATTTTAATAATTAGTCTTATGAAATAAATATGTAGCTCGTAATTAAAATATATATTAATGACTGTAATTTTCTGGCTCATCTGAATTAGGGTTGGTTTGCTTTAGAGGATTACAGTCTATTGTTTTGTTCACAAGGACTATTGAGAGGGAAACCTACTGCTTACAGAATATTCCAAATGGCTACGTACATCCATGGTAGCAGCAAGATTCAAACCCTTGAACTCAGGTACCAAAGAGCAGCACCTACCATTTGGTTTAACTGAGGAACTTGAATCTTATTTCTAAGTTTAGAGTATAAAAACCTTTAACCGCTTGCCTGATTATCCCGAGTAATCTCGGGTTTGTACATATTACAGTTAATTATTATCCCGAGAAAACTCGGGCTGTACGGTTTTTTTTTATTATGGTTTTACTCAGCCTGGAGGAAATGAAAGGAAATATTCAGCTTTGATTGGCAGTTTGCTAAGTTTTGTTGGTTTCGCTGTTCTTTTGGCTAGACTGGGGACTGATTGAAAAACTGATTTCAAAAAATCATCTTGACGAGTTTTCTGCCACGTCAGGAAGACCCAGCATTAGTCTTTTACCACTCAGGTTAACCTCAAGGCATTTTCCAGATGTTATTCCTGCCTTGGAAAAGAATCAAATCCAACGAGACAGTGTACTCTGTGATTTCGTAAAAGAAATTCCAAAGATAAGCCAGTAAGAAAAGAGACCAGATACCAGTGTACAGAATGTCAGGTATCACATTGTGTTGTCCCTTGTTTCAAAAACTATCATACAAAGAATAATATTTAATTCTTTTCCATTTGCCCGAGAAACTCGGGATAGTAAACTAATATTAAAATTAAATGCTTTTACACCTACAACAAATTAAAAATTCAACTTAAATCCTACATATTTTGTTTTGTTTCACTTTCTTGTATTTAATAATAAAATTGAAAAAATGTGATGATTTTTTGCAATTTTTTTCAAAAGTATTTGTTAGGGAAGCGGTTAAATCACGTGACCTCTCAAGTTAGTATTTTCAACTAAAAGTAGAGTTTGAAAATTAGCTCATCTTGCCAGAGGAAAAATTCTGACTGTTCCACTACTAGCCACTGTAAAGAAATTTCTTAAATAAGTTGTTAAAACATTTTTCTGCTATTCAATACCCAGTTTCACACCTTCTAGTAAGATTATTCCATAATTGAACTAAGGTTTTATTTTGAGACTATTATTTTAGTTGCATCACGTGATTATTTATTAATTTTTCCTGTTCAATAGTTATCGGCTCAAACCCGTCCGTTTTAATGTCATCAGATGTATGCATCTACAAACACTTTGAAAAATCACGACCTTTAAACAAAGACAAATAAAAGGGCTTTTATTTTTTTCTCTGGTGGGAAAGGTTAATATTTTATTAACATATTTTGGCACCTCACATAGCGGTAATTCATGCATCCCAAATTGGAAACCACTGCCTTAAAGTAATGAGTAATACTAATAAAAAATATCTGCTATCATTTGATTCCGAACTATGCCGCCTTCCTGAAAAAATGTTTGTGGGTGTCACATGGTGTACGTAATTCACATCAAGACTTATCACACTCGAAGATTTCTTCTAATATCTTTGACAAGTTCCTATTGCATAATAATCATTGGATGGTAAGGAAAGCTTGAAAAACCAAAAGGCAAACGACGCGATATCTCTGAGAAACACTTTCAGCTTTTAAGGAGGGGAACACATCACTAGCGGCTATCATCAGCTTTATTAAATCTAATATCCTTTTACGAGGGAAGAGTCTCGTGTTCTTCAGAAGAGCTTGGTATCATTATTATCCTTTTGAAGAGCGATACTTGCGCCAGAGTTACGTTTCAAAAACCGAGCTCTCTTAAATCTCGGCTATTACGAACGCGACAAAAGAGTTGCTAAACTGCCAATTACCCATTCTCGCATTTTTAATTTGGAGCTTTTTAATTGCGAGCCGCCACCAGTCTCAAAAGACGCCACTCGTCCAAAAGGAATCTTTTTCCGAGTCATTTTGGAACCGAAGCCCTTAGGAACGAAATAATAAGGATTCTTTTAACGTCTTTGTGCATGCTTCTGTGGTGCAAGCGCATATCGGCATTTGAAAAGCACGCAGCGTTTACATGGTATTTAGATATCGCGGCAACTTGGAACACAAGTATTCGAGTGTGAAGGAAAAAAAACACAGCTATATTTAAATCCAAAAGTGGGGATTTTACTGTGGAGGCTCTTCAGAAAGCCGATAGCTGTTAATGACGTCGTAAGTCGTTGTCTCATCTGAACCTGAACCCGCGCTTTTGAGCTTGAGGACTCTCGTATGTAGGTTCAATTACTGGTAGAGGCTGCGGTGAATGTTTTTTACTGCGCAAGTGACTGACGCTATGTTATGTTGTGGGTGAGGAGACAGAAAATCCAGCTTGTGTTCATCTTTTGCATCGCAAGGAGAGCATAAACTTTTACATTTGCAGTACTTGTAATGGACCGATAATAATTTCTAGTTACTAACTCTAAGGCTATTTTGGCAGCCCCTATAATTTTTGAATAATTCATTAGAGGTAATTTAATATCGCATGAAATATTGCCTGGTGATGACTTGAAAAGTTTAAAACATCGGGAGTAATGTATACTCATAGTATACTCATAGAAAAGAAAATAAGTAGCTATTTTCGTTACTCATGTTTTTTCTTACTTTATCTGTTCTTACTCTATCAGTCTTTTAGCTACGTTTACGCTTTATTTTATGAATATAAATAAAAAATGCGCATATCTCGAGAACCACCAGGAAGTAGCAAGTTAACTGGTAGCAGGTAACAAGTAAACCGGAAGTAACCCAAAAGTTGATAAAAGTTATCATATTGCTATAGTGCGTATTCAAAATTTGTTTTTTCTAAGTGAAAACGTACTCGGGTTTTCCTGTACACATACACTCAAGAGTCAAAACATTATGACCACCTGTTAATAACGAGTTCGCCATCCTTTGGTGTGCAAAGCAGCTTCAACCCGCTTTGGCATGGATACCACAAGTCTTTTGTAGATGGCCGGAGACAGACTGTACCAGATGTTTAAGCAACGGTTACGCAAATCCGAGATGTTGCGAATTGGGGGGTCCTTTGAACTCTGAGCAGCCGTCCCAAGACATCCCAAATGTGTTCTATCCTATTAGGCGGTCAGTATATTAACTGGAATTTAGCATCATGTTCCTGGAACCACTCCAAATACAAATTTATTGCGACACGCGGCGTTGTCTTGTTTGAACAATCCATTTCCAGCTGAAAAATCAGAGGCCATGTAAGGGTGCAACTGGTCCGCAGTGATGTTCAGATACCCTGTAGCATTCATGGTTTGCTCTGCCCCAACCACGGGTCGCAGACGCCCAAGAAAACGCAGCCTTTCCCATCACACACAGAAGTAAGTGAAAGAATGATTCTTCAAACTCTCCAGCAGCAGTTAAATACCACTTTCAGCTGATCACGTGCCTTCCATGTCATCCAGGCGAGTTCATTGCAAAATGTAGTGGTGGTCAAATTGTTTTGTTTCTTGAGTGTACATACACGGAGACATTTCCCAAAATGGTGTTTTTGGACTCCCGAAGGTAAAAAACTTAAAGATCAATCAAAATATCTAGGTAGAATATTTGGACAATTATGATATGTTCCCTGAACTGCGTATGAGAGAAAGTAAAAAAGATGCAAATTAGGGGTCTCTAAACCGTCGATTTCTAACCAGTAGTAGCTCGCGGGCACATTTTCGGTAGATAGCAGTGTCAAGCACAGGTTGGCTAACATAGAGTTGCATCTTTGGTTTAGTTTAGTTTGGAGCACTACGATCTACTTTTATACAACACGAGGGCTAATGAGACCAGGACCTACCGTTTAAAGCCGATTTCGTACTGCTACGAACATCTATGCCACAGTGGGATTCGAACTCACCAACTCCGGTATCGAAGGCCAGCACCCTAACCATTCGGCCATCATTCGGTGAGTTGCAACTTTGAACTCAAACAAATGATTAAAAAAATCAGCTGATCTTTAAAATTGCTCTCTTTAAAGTCTGAAAATATCTGGCTCCTTATTCGTAAAGAAAAGTACTAAATTTTAGTCCAAGGTGGTCTAAAAGTGAAGGAAATGTTCAGATCTACGTATCTGTTTAAATTCTTTTTTACGATATGAAATTTATTAAAAAAAACAGACTGACTGATGAGCATTTGGACAACAGTATACAAAGGGGAATCCCTAGCTACTATCTGAACATTAAAAATTTGTTGATAGCCTGCAGAGAGATCAGAACTCGTGGACTCCGGTTACCGAAGAGCAACACTGTATTCATCCAGACATCGTCCGTCCCTTAATGGAAGAATGTGCGTAAAAAATAACTCGTTAGGGACAAACATGATGTTACTGATAAGAAAGTAGCAAGAATACATGATCTCGCTTTCCCTTACAGAGTAAACCTGAAACTCAATTGTAATTTTTCAACCATATCATATAAAATTCTATGTCGAACTATGTATTGATGTATCCCCATAGGAAGTAATCACTGGTATTGTTTGAAGATGCAATTGATTTTCCGGAAATTAGAGGACCGTGGCGTATCTAATCGCAGAGTATGCAAAATTTGAAATACGTGTAGTTATCAGAGTTTTGCTAGCCGAAGGAGTTGATCGGGGTAAAATTCATCGGAGATTGCTGGATATTTATGGGTGGGTTATTTTAAGCTGAAAGGGAGACAACTTTTGGTGCCAAAAATTTAAAGGTGGACTCCTTACGTCACAACAAAACAGTTGGCATGGAGGAAATGTTAGGAGCTGAAACATCCATAGTCCACACTGGAGTTTCTAAAAGTGTGTTCTGTGCAACTTAAGGGTTTAGCAAAAACCCTCTGTGGGGTTCCCCGAAAAATTATTTAACACTATCTGCTCTCCCAGTCATTCTATAGAGCCTTTTATCTTGATGAACAACACGAAAATTTAAAAAAAAAAAAACAATTATGAATCAAAATTCGACTTATCATTAAAACCCTCCTTTTTTCCAGAAGAATCTGAAAAACGTATTGAACTCACAACGTCCTATTCAATAACATCCCTTTATAAGACAACAGAGAAACAACAGACCATGAAGTGATGTTCACACTATTGATATGCTAGTATAAATGTATCAAGGTCTACGGAGATTATCTCCAGAAATAAACAAAAATGTGTACTGAAAAACAAGCATAAATGTTTTGTAGATCTAAAGGATATGAAAAACACCCTTTTGGAATATTTCGAGCAACATGAGAAACAGCAGTACCATGAAGAGATGTTCAAACTAATGTAGCAGTAGGATAAATGGATCAAGGTTTACGGAGATTATGTCAATAAATAAACAAAAATGTTCAGAATTTGTGTAAAGTATTTCATTTGATTTTCAGTTAGAACTGTCAGTGTAATTTTGCTTTGTACCCTTATCATCGGACCACCCTCGTAGAACGTGATGAACGGTATACATAAAACATTCATATGTCCCGCATTTGAGTGTGAAAAAAAAACTTGAGTTCATGGTTATTTTCGAATATTAGTGATATTTGTACATGTAATTTCCTAGATAACAATGCTCATTATTTGAAAAGTAGTTTTTAAATAAGTTTTCTTTTTTTTCTTCCTCTCTGTTACAATGCAATAGTCTTTCTTGTGTGCAAAATATCAGAAAACATCGGGCCCTTTTCCATTGGATTCCCTTAAAAACTATATACTAGAGAGTATCATGCAGAACTATAACATAGAAGCAATTAGTAAATCGAAGGATAAACGCTGAAAATTGTTAAAAATGACTAGAAAGAGTTTATTCGCAGACCACATAAAGAGAATGTGGCTAATTTTAGATTGAGAACTGGACGTTACTGTTTAGCCGAGCATCTGAACAGGATAGACATATTCACTGACAGTCTGTGCCCCTTTTATAAAACAGCTAATACGAATAAAGAACATTTACTCGTCTGTCCGGAATCTTGACCCTACGTTACAGCGTAAAGGTGATTTTTGCCTGCTATATTGAATTGCCAAGGATCTCCTGTAATGAACACTCGGTCCCGTGTGTTTTGCCTTTGGATTTTAGGGTGATTAATTGTAGTTGTAATATTATTTTGAGTGGTGTGGACTTTTAATCACTGTTTTTATTAACTGTCTTAGTATTCTTAAATATTTTGGTATTTTAAATGTTAATTTTATCTTTGGTACTAATGGAGGCGACCTATTTTTGTAAACTAAGTTCCCATTATGCCTTATGTAACAACGACTTTACGTTCAAAATGTAATTTAGAAGTTTACCTTGGAAAAACACACACATTCTATTGTATATAGCTGCTTATTTACTCAAATTCACATACACAGGTATGCTGTACAAATAAAGATATTAATTTCTTTTAATACCTTAAAAACAGTTTGAAAAAAAAAAGAAAAAAGGTCATAGAAAATGTTGATACAACAAACCAGATTAGGACTTCAACCGAAAAACTTGATGCGACCGTATGACAGCTTAAAGAAGGTTAAAACTTCAAGCACAGTTTCAGGAGGAAAAAACGCTACAATTAATCAACAAAGTGATTTTTTGTAATCCTTTAATTGGAAAGAAATAAAGAAAAGAAAAGTCTTTGAATAGCATTTAAAAACTCTAGATTGGAGAATTCCCCTCATTCTGAACGACAACAAAAGGTTGAGAAAATCTTTTGAAGAGAATTGTTTCTGTAAAAAAGTGTGTTTTTTATTTAGCAAAACAAAAGAACTGCTTCTGAGTTAATTGTGCATTTAACACGTTTCTCTTGCTCTGTTTTTTGCCAGAAAAAAAGCATTTCTCCTTTGTCTAAAAATATGCATGCTTGAAATAATTAATAAAACCACAACCAAAGATCTTTCAGCGGAAATTAAGAGAATGTTACATTCTTAATTACATACCCATGTTTTTGTCAACAGAATTTTCCTTTACAAATAAATACACAAAAAAAACAAGGAATAGTTTTCCGAAGAAGATTTGAAAAAAAAAGTTGAAATGTTTTTGTGGTAAGGTATTGAATGCCTTTGAAAGAGGAGAAAATTGTCTTTTTAAAACTTTTTTTTAATGTTATTTTGACCAGAATTTCAATTTTCAGTATTCGTGCATTATACTTGTATTAAGTGTAAGAGGAATCTCAATTTACTTGACTGGTTAGTGATTTTCTTTTTGGTGACGTTTGGAAATGATTTTCAAAATATATTCCAAGTGTTGTGACATTTATCTTTATTACTTTATGACATGGTTTTAAGGTTTTTAAAAACTTGATATCCCAAAACTTTTTAGCAATCGACCGCAGAATATAGAGTGTAACTTTTTTTATTAAATTTAAAATTCTGTCGTGTATTACATTTTTAATTCTGTGTAAAATGAAAATACAGTAAGTCAAATATCTCAATAGTAATAATTATTTAACTCATCTCTAAATCTGTAAAATACACCCTGAATTTTACGATACATGTTTATGTGTTTTGAGTTAATATAGTAGACGTAAATTTTAGAGGTACTATAATTTGGGAGTATCACTGATGCATTGATGAAGTATTTGATGGTGTTATATTAATTTACTAGACTTAATAATACTAGAATGACAAATATTTTTAACTACCTAAAAAATCCACAGTACACTTATTATGAAATATTAGGAATAAAATAGATATAGCTTCGAAATCTTCAAAAAAGTAATAAAAAGTCGTGAAATTTCAATGAGCTGATATAAGCCTTTTAAGAACAGTACCTTTGTGGTCAAAATACCTTTGTGGTCGTCCTTCTAGTTTCAACAACCTATCAAGGACAATCCTAAAAGGGTTGTTAGGTGTGGGGAATATTTATGGGCTAACGGACTGATTCTACTTTAATTTATTAGATCCGATATTAGACGTGATGAGGGATCTTAGATAGTCTCTTAGTGTGGAATGTTCTGGCCTGGAAACCATTCAAAAATCTTTCAGTGTACAGGCTTAGTAAATGCAGAATCTTGACGGTTCTAAAATGTTTTCATAGAGAACGCTCAAACAGGATATGTCACAGCCTTTCGGTTCTTGAGTACGCTGGTTTGAGTCATGTTTATGGCACATACATTTTGTAGCTGTTCAAAAAAAATCTTTAAGCTATAGGTGAGGTCAAATTAGCACCCTAATTGCAATAAATGGTCCATAGCTCTCGCAACATAAAAATCTTCCGTTCATGGGAAAGAAGTACACCATCTGGAGTAGAATGATTTTTGGAATGCTTTGGTTTCATCTTGGATTTTAACCATTGCGACATCACATGTTTTAGAATTAAAAAGGGAGAAATTTAAAGTTCATGTGTGTACATCACAGATCACCAGCTCCTCAGAGTCTTACTTTGCTTCTATATAGTGGAGGGACAACGAATGTTCTTGTGAGTGAATGAGTGATGTACATCTGGAGCTCTATATAAATATAGCTAGCTCCAGGTAGTGCTACTTTATGCCCGATAGCCTTTCTGCTACACACTGCTAAATTCACTGCAAGCAGAAAAAAAAACAAATTTCAACTTTCTGAGGCTATAGTTTCCTGAACTTCTTGAGACTACACTTTATTCCTCTTTATCATGTCAACTCTCGATTTATCAAAGCAAAAACAACATCTCTATATGACGAGCTATTGAATCTCATTTGAAGTTACAGTCAGATGAGTCAGGTAAGCGAAACCACCACGGTACGTAAGAAACGGTAACATCAAAGCTAGCCACTGGGTAATAACCAAGAATCGCACACATGATCATTCGTCAGTTTTTATGTTTTTACTTTTTTCCCTTCTTCTAAAATATACACACAGGTTACAGAAGCCGGTACTCCCCTTTATTTATTTATTTTTTTAATCCAAGGGGCGTAAAGGCTATTTCACTACCATTATAACCCGTTGGAAAGGGTACCTGAATCTCTTTCCCTTCCTCACCCGTAATTAGGACAACCTCCCCTCCTCTCTTTTCGGGTGACTTTCAACTCATTAAACTGGAGAATATTTCTCCGTTTCAATGCCTTCTGTTGCGTTATCTGGAGGATTCCACCATTTTTTTCGCCTTTATTCCGCTTCACCCCTTTTAGGAAAGAAATAATTGGGGGGCGTGGACCTGCAGGAGGAAATCGAGCCACAAGTTTTGTGGCATAAATGTCTTGATTTCGAAAAATGACAAGGTGTCATGCCCGCTTGGCTAGTTTCTCTTCTCCCCCCTCACAATTTCTGTATATCTTGTTATTTTGCTGTACTAAGGAGAATATTAAAGTGCATCCGTTGTTACCGCGCAATTCTCGTGCAATGTTTGTTTCATAACTTCCTACCTGTCTATTTTCAAATGTTTTAAGATTGTATTTGGAGAGGTTGGATCCCCCCACCCCTTTTTTTTCCATTTCTTTAACGAAGCGATGGAGACGAGACTTATTAATACAATACAACGAGAAATACACATACTCGTGTACGTGTATTTTAAGAACAACTACTTTAAAAATATAGGGTACAAATTCAAAGTGCGCATTATACGGACAATAATTTTACTGCTTCCTCAATCACACGATATATGTATAAATCAAATTAGATAGATATTTAAAGAAGAAAATAAAAAAGGTAAATAGATATATCTTACACAAAAAGGTTTAAAAATTAGCATAGTCAGTAGAAGGATGTATGTAGTTAAAAGAAATAAAGTTTAAATAAAAGCAAATCTTTTATTTTTTGAAAAATAAACTAAAAGCTTTCTAAGTGAGGAAAGACATAATATGATGCATACGTTGACTTTGCAACCTCCTGCCATACCTGGCAGACATTCATTGACAGATTAGGTGGAGTTTCAGTCGTTTTGAATCAACCAAACAATAGATTTATTGTCAGTGACACAAATTTGAATACGACGTCGTCAACATCTACGCCGTTCGTTGGCAGTGGTACTGTAATACATGAGATTGTAAGAAATGTGCTAGATGGCTAATAATAGCTTACTAGATAGATGTATTGCAGTATTTATATTTCATTCCTATTTCTCTTTGGACGGCTTAAGCTTCTATCCTGCTACCTTCCTTTACGAAATCGTGGGTCTTCGTTAAATTGGTTATAAGAAAGTTCAGTTAAAACGGTTTGGTTTAAAGCACTACTGCAATGTTTTGCTACACGAGATCTAATTACATTGGATTTTACTCCTTAAATTAGATTCCTAACAGGTACACATATCCCTTACATTAGCGGGATATAAACCCATGTATTTCGGAACTGAAAGGTAGTGTCCTATTTATTTGGCCGTCACCCGAAATTTTCGTTATATTTAGTCTTGTAACGTCAAGGGATTCTCGGGTAGCGTGTGGGTGTCGAAGTGGTAATGACACGACTTACAGTTTAGAACAATAACAACGTTTATTCTTGATTAAAATGAGGTTATGTACAAATTTTCCGAATGGAAATCACAAGGATCATGTGAGCTGGTGCGGAGCTAAAAGTCCCAGGTTCGAGGTGAGCCTAAAAAAAAAACAATCTGCAGTTAGGTGCCGACAGATACCGTTGTACGGGGGTACAACTTGGACTCCTTGAATCCCACACAAAACTGGACAAAAGCTCTCCAAAAACTAACCGCCACAAGTTGAAGCCCCAATTTGTTCTCGTCGTCGTAGGAAAAACTCCGGCCACCTGACGACACCTCTTCCCATTGGATTTTCCTTCACGTGTCGCCGTCCTGCTAGCCTCCGATTGGATCATTCATTGGCGCCTCACAGTCTGACATTTCGCGTCGCTTCCGACCTTCTAATCACCTCGGACATTTCAAGGCGTGTCGAAGCAAAAACCCTTTGTAGTATAGTGTCAAAAACCCAGACAGAAAGTCGCCTTGGTTTGGGTTTTAACAAAACCTCTTTGTGAAGCCAATGGGGTGTAGCGACGTCACAGTTTCGACTGTATTATATAAAAATGGCTTTTATTTTATTTGTCACATGAAAGTTCCTAAGTTAGGGAAGAAACATTTATACTCTGGTTTTTCAGACATTAATGTTCTTATAGGATATACAGCTACGTCATATTTCTGAGATCTACTTCTAGAAGCATCTTTATTTTATTTTATTTTATTTTTTTTTGGGGGGGGGATTTAGAAAAATATTCCTTTTCAATTTTCTCTTTCGCCAATGAATGTCTTTCTAAAATGAGGCATCTCATTTTGAGATGCTCGCTTCCGTTCCACTTCCTCGAGATGTATTACTTCACCTTTGAAGCCTTCCACAAAAACATAATGAGCAATCCAAACGATGTCTCTCCCGCTCTGACCTCATTAGGGCTTTCTTTTTATTTAATTTCGCGCGAGTGTCCGAGATTTGTGATGGCTTATTAGGCTCCGAGACTCCTAAAACCTCCTGACTAGTTGTTCAAAAAAGAAATTATTAAATGATTCTTTAAAAGACACGCGTATTTGCAAGGGACGTTTTACTTCAAAATTATTTACTTTACCTCCGAAAGAAGACTTTTTGTTTTTACTCGATTTATTAGAAGAGCATTCGGAGGAATTTGTCGGAGTGGGAACACAAAATTACTTTTGGGAATATATATCTATTTAGTTAATAAGAGATCAATAAATTCAAAATCGGGAATGTTCTCAAATCGAACTTCCGGTACAACTTCTATTTTATCCCTTTCATGCATTTTTGATTGGATTCATAAATTGTTGTAACATTTGGTGATCACTTAGTGACAAGTATGTTTGGAGATTTCTAAATTTTAACCCTACAGGTTTTATATTTATTAAACCTCTTGTTACACAAAAATTGACCATAGAGATCTAAATCAAGCAAAACCCTCATTTTCATGGTTTGGTTTTGGAGTGCTACGGTCTATTTTCTGCAACACGAGGGCTAATGAGACCGAAACCTACTGCTTAAAGCCAATTCCGAACGACTACGAACATCCATGCCATAGTGGGATTCAAACCCACGAACTCCGGTTCCGAAGTTCAGCACCCTAACCATTCGGCTATCGTTCGGCCTCGTTTTCATGAGCGGCTTCGATTTGATTCATTTGCTTCTTTTTGTTTGGTTATAACCCATGTCGGTCACTTTGATTGCTAAGTATGCGTTGGGATAGACATAGTGTGTTTTGACTAATTATATGTAAATGAACAGGTGTCAACTCAGAATTGTAATGGGTCTTACGCTATAACCCAAGATGGGCCACTGCTGTGGTCACCATAATGACAGCCCTTTTACGGCGGCCACGGGTTGACCTAATGTCTGCTAGAGACAGTCTCAAGGGTGTGTTGGTTGACCATAAGTACTGGTCCATTAGATGGGTCAATCTTAATGGGAGCGAATGGACCACTAGATGTGCCAGTCTTTTTGCAAGCAAATGGACCACGAAAGTCACTAGCTTCCCCCCTTTTTCCCCTTCAAACTTTTGTGATAGCAGGGAGGTGAAAGAAATTAAAGCTAAAGCTTTTTGTTAAGTTAGATTTTTTAATTATGATTTACACGTAAGTAAGTGACCAAAAATTGACTAAGAAAGAAATGAAATTAGACAATTTTAATTCTAAGGACATTTATTGTATTATCAATAAAAACATACCTAATTTTAAGAGTATGAACTGCAAATGCATTTATTTTACTGTTATAAAATTTATAGACATGTTTTAAATGATTATTTGTAAATAGATCATTGCATTATGTACCATCCCAAAACATGACTAACAGCAGCTAAAACGCAAGTTCTTTCATAAGTGTTTATTTTCAAATGCTACTTCAAGACAATAATCGCAAGAGTGACTATTACAATTTTAATCATATTTAAGAGACGAAACAAAAATTTTTTGCATTACATTTTTTTCTAAAAATTTCAGAGATTTTTAGAGAAAGTTTCTGAGGTTTTTTTTATCCTTTAAATAGTCATAAAATTATCAATGGAAAAAGGCGTAACTTACTACAGTCTATAAATATGATAAATATATTGTATTCTAGATACTTATATTTGAAACCCTGTATTCATTTTACGTAAGGTAGTATTTAAGCAATGTTTACCCAAACACTGCAACAAAGAATATTAAGTTGGTCTTCTTTATATTGATCAAAATTGGTATAAGTATGATAGAATCAATGCTTTTAAACCCTTTAGTTTTTTATTGATTAATTCAGGATTGCATGCGTTATCAACATTTTTTAAATACTTGTCATTATTCATTTACTTTAAAAAATATCAAGTGAGTACTTTATGATAAGCGCTATGATATGGATTATAACTGTTATACTAATATATATTTCAATTTACAAATACAAACAATAATTTATGGACCAGTGTGGTGAAACAGAGACTACGAAATAATGAGTGGTAACTAATGGCCGGTCAATGATGGCCCGGTGTGTTAAAGCGTCACCTATCTAGTGCACACTTTAATTGCGCATGCTGATCGTCTTTGATGTTTTGAAAAAACTGCTCCCAAGTCCATCCCCCGATACTACCATTTCCTTAGTCTATGACCATCAATCACTATAAGCCATCCCCCCTCATTTATAGAGTGGTGATGGCTTGGAGTGGCTCATCAGGACCATAACGTTGAGGAGCCATTAAATAACATTAAATTTTAAAGAGGAAAATGAATGTCCAAGGCTTATGATGACTTTTTAGGCTTGAGACTTTAAAAACCTCCTAGTTAGTTGATCTTGAATGTAAAATAAATAGAAATAATTAAAAAATTCCTCCAAACACTAATATGATGCTTGCCTTTTACTAGGAAAATTTCACTTCAAATTTATTCATTTTACCTTCAAAAGATGACTTTTTGTTTTCATTTTATTTATTTGAGGAACGTTAAGATGAATAGGTCGGGTAAGAGGGTAAATTTTCCAAAGTGAAATTGCCTTTAGGAATATATATCCATATATTTAGTCAGAAATCAATAAAATTCAAAATCGAAAGGGTTCTATCTCGACTTTCTAGCATAATCTCTGATAAAGATGTCGCCTGATATGATTTGGTAGCTATGAAATAAACAGTGCGGGTTTGTGTAAAAGACATACAAACAAACGGATTCTCACTTTTATGTAGACATATATATATAAAAGATAGTGTCTGTATGCCTTTTTTGCAAATCCGCATGGTTTGTTCTTAGAGTCACCAATTTTTAGAGAGATATTCTTTAATACTAAAAAACGTTAACTGTAGATATTCAAAGTTCTTACGACCATCCTATCACGAGATATGACAGTAAAACGAAACTCCCATTGTCATTCGTCAATAAAAGAGAGTACAGGAATGTTACCGATACATTTTACCGCATTAAACCATGAATTAGCTAATTCGTAACTTAGTATCTGGTAATTTATCTAAAGATGAAAGTATTTAAAATGTTTCAAAATGTTTTTGTAAATCCTAAATATTAAAGGATTATTAAAGGAAAAGTCACACGTATTAAAAGAAAATATATTTATAAGACGTATTAAAGGGAAAATCATGCTTAAAAGGTAAGTATAGTAAAAATTGGTCCAAACCGACTGAAGAATGACTTATGAAGTATGAAAGTTTAGTTAGGATGCAAAAGTTTTCGTAAGTTTCGCCAAATTTTAGTACCATTATTCTAGAAATGTTTTGACTTCTTCTTGCGTTGTGCATTAATAGTTTTGTTTTGTGAAGAATTCTATGAGACTGAGAGCAATTAACAAAAAAGTTAATATAAAAAGTATTTAAAAATTGTTTTTATTTACAAAAATTCATTTAAAATGCACTGAAATCTATAATATAATTTTAAAACAGCGCATGAAAGAGAAATTGTGGGAAAAATTTCTATATGAAAATTATACTTTGCTGATAGAGAGAAATTGAAAAGTTTCTATAGGATACAGGTCAGTTTTTATGATGCGTTATACGACTAAAAATAAAAGCGTGGTGCACTCAACATATAACAATTATCACATTAGTATTTTAATACAAATATCCCCTTTTACAATTATATCTGTGTTGAAAATATGTTAGTTTGACACTGATTCCAACTGCGCACCACGCTTTTATTTTTAATCACATAACCCAGAGTTTTCTAAGTGGTGTCACGTATCCGGTCCCTGTTTTAGATGACACAATGAAGAAGCAGGTGTTTCTTGATTAAATGGTTTATTTACACTTCACAGCTATATACATATTTCTGTATACGCAATACAATTACCATTCACAAATATGTGAAACAATAGACGTGGGTCTGAATAGAGAAGTACACATAAGGTCCCTGCCGAATGGTTTAGTAACCGACGGAAGATAACAGTTCGGCAGCTTCGTGTAAAAGTTCTCAGTAGTAATTATGTAGACAGTGCACTCAATTAGACGAGATTGTTTGAAGTAGCAACTGATATCTCCGAAAAAGATAAAAACAAAGTCAGGATTCTTAGGAGGAATACACGTTAGATCCTGAAGAAGATCGAATTAAACGAAAACCCAAGGCACAGGGTATTGTTATCAATCTGAGAAAGAGATATATCCCAAGGTGGGATTTTCACTAAGAGATATTCTCCGAAGAAGAGACTAGTCAAGACGACCTTCGAGTTAGCTGACTGCTAAATAACTCCTAAAGAAGTGATTCCAAGGTGGGATTATCGCTAAGGAAACTCTCCGATAGAGATACTGGTTAAGGCGACCTCCGAATTAGCAGGTTACTAGTTAACTAACTACTTCTTAAAAAATCTTATCGTGTCTCTTTTTTAGGGGAGGGGCCTCTAAGAGAGGGGGCCTCACCCACAATTTCATCATTGGATCATCTGGTGATGATCTCACCTTCAACCAATTGAATTGGTTTGGGCTAGACAATCACCAGCTGCAAACCCAAGAGTCTCTGGAATTTAGTGTCGGCGAAGATCCAATGTAACGGATTTCTCTTGTGGTTCCGCTGATCATCTCTCTGGCTGTCAGTCTGGGAGCCTGGTTGTCGGATCTATTGTTTCGTTACTGTAGGACACAAAAGTCTAGACATCGTGGTGCCGGGGAAAACCAACACCTTTGTCTCCACATAAGCGCAGTCCATTCTCAATCTCTTTTGAGAAGCAAAGTCTTTGAGGTAGCCGTTATAGTGGGGTCGCGTATTCCCAGGGGTACAAGAAGACTTTGATGGGGGTACAACTGAGCGATAGTTCACATTTATGTGAAGTTGCTTTCTCAGGATTTGTAGAGATTAAGTCGAAAAAAGGGGAACAGACTACTGGAGTGCATCTCAGATTAAAATTAACAAACATGGAACCAAATTAGGACGATCTGTCATCTCAGCACAAATAATTAATTTCATTCTTCTCACTGATCCAAATAAATGATACAATATAACTTTTATTTATATTTTATTGTGAATAATTGTATTTCACTTTTCTTATTATTTTGCGTATGTCACAAAAAAGAATAAATAAATATATTTTTGATTGTTATTAAAACACATCTTTTTTAAATTTTATTTTATTTTATTTTATAATTATTATTATTATTATTTTGAAGAGGGGCGCTCAGCGTTACGAAAATTATAGAAGGGGTAGACATATGTCCCATCAAAACATTTAGCTCTTATCCTATAGGAGGTCCCTAATCAATTTTCTCTATTCCTCTACATAACAGTTTTCATACAGCTGCATGTTCAAATAGGAGCTTTTTGTATCATGCACTGTTTTAAAATTATTTTGTAGCTTTCAGAGCATTTTTAATCTTTCTTTTTTTTTGTTAATAAAAGCAATTTTTAAAAAATGTTTTTTATAATAATTTTATTTTTAACTTCTTTAGTCTCAAATTTTGTAAGAATTTTAGTTCTTAAATTTAAAAATTTTTTAACTTACTTTAAATTAATTATTAGACATTCGAAATTACTTTTTTAAACTAATTTTAGACTTTACATTGTGGGATAATGGTGTCTAAAGGATTTTTAAATTTTTAGTTTTTTTAACAAACAGATAATAGCAATAAATTGTTTAAAACCCACAATTATTTTTTATTTACATACTTAAAGATCATAAATGTAAAGCGCATTTTCAGATAACTACATATGTTGTCACAGAAAATATATTCCATTACCGTTTTAATAAAAGCCGGTAGGTAAAATTAAAAACATGAGTGGAGGCGAATTTTTTTTCCAGTCTAATTTTTATAATTGAATATATCGTACTGCACCATAAATGAACCTATGTGCAAAATATCAGTTGTCTAGGTAGTCTGGAAGGTAATTAAAAATAATTACAAAATATCAAATGAAACACAAGTAAAGTTAAATAAAAGTGAATAAAAATGGGTACTTTTCATTTAGTCGAATACAAGGTGTAACATATCCGGTCCTTGTTTTAGGTGACACAATGAAGAAGCAGGTGTTTCTTGATTAACTGGTTTATTTACACAGCACAGCTATATTCACATTTCCATATACACAATACAATTAGAGTTCACATGTATGTGATACAATAGACGTAGGCCTGAATAGAGAAGTACATGTAAGGTCCCTGCCGAATGGTTTAGTATCCGACGGAAGAAAACAATGCGGTAGCTTCGCGTTAAAGTTCTCGGTAGTAATTAGGTAGATAGTACACTCAATTAGACGAGATTGTTTGAAGTAGCAAATTGGTATCTTCGAAGAAGATAAAACGAAGTCAAAATTCCTAAGAGGATTACACATTCAATCCTGAAGAAGATCGAATTAAAAGAAAACCCAAGGCACAGGGTATCGTTATCAATCTCAAAAAGAGATATATCCCAAGGTGGGATTTTCGCTAAGAGGAACTCTCCGAAGGAGAGACTGGCCAAGATGACCTCCGAGTCAGCTGACTGCTTGCTAACTCCTAAAGAAGTAATCCCAGGGTGGGATTATCGCTAATGAAATTCTCTGATAGAGAGACTGGTCAAGGCAACCTTCGAATTAGTTGGTTGCTAGCTAACTACTTCTTTATCTCGTCTTTTTTTAGGGAAGGGGACTCTAAGAGATGGGGCCTAACCCACAATTTCATGATTGGATCATCTGGCGATGATCTCACCTTCAACCAACTGGATGGGTCTGGGCTAGACAATCACCGGCCTCAAACCCGAGAGTCTCTGGAATTTCGCGTCGGCGAAGATGCAATGTCACGGCGTTCTCTTGTGGTTCCGATGATCATCTTTCTGTCTGTCAGTCTGGGCGTCCGATTGTCTGGTCTGTTGTTTCGCTACTGACACAAAAGTCTAGACATCGCGGTGCCCGGGAAACCAACACCTTTGTCTACACATAAGAGCAGTCCATTTCTCAATCTCTTTTGAGAAGAAAAGTCTTTGAGGTAGCCATTACAAAGGAAAAGAAGCTAAATATTTCTAACTATGGCATTATATAGCCATAATTTATTTGAATTAAAATAGACCGAAAAAATGTTTTAAAAATGTTTCACATGGCTTAGAGAATCGGATACATTTTGATTTAATGCTTTTGACACTGTACAAGTTTGTAAAATTGTGATCTGTCGAATATAGCGACTTTTTCCTTAGCATTGGTATTAATATAATAAAAACATTACATCAGAAGAAAAAAATTAATGTAGCAGATAAAGGTATTTGGTAAAAATAAAATAAGAAAACGAAAAGCTTTTTTTAATTTTCAACTTCAAAAGAGTTTTTTGAACATTTTCACGTCAGAAGAAAAGGGGTTTATCTCTTTCAAAAAGAGTAGCTAACGTTTCTTTGTATCCAAAAGAAAAAAAAATGGGGAAAGAAAACTGTAAGATTAGAAGAGGATTTAGGTGAATTAATTCTTCATTAAAGGCGTTCTCATTTTATTATTTCCTTGCTAAGGAAATAATAAAATGAGAGACTATTCTAAAGACGGCCTATTTCTCCGCAATAGTTGGTCGGAAACATATACTTCCAACTTTGAGAATTTTATGTAATATAAGCATTCATTTTACATTATTTTTATATTTAAAAGTTGAAATTTTCAAAAATTATATAATCGTTATCTTTATATCACCTCCCGTTCCTTGCAATTATGTTTAGTTATATTTGAAACTCTTCCTAAGAACAGGAACACAAAAGGTTCCACTTCTCTGTACCAAACCTGGCCTTGATGTTTAAATTTGAAGTTGTGCAAGTTGGCGAAGATATTTTTTAATCCTTTTGTGAGGATCAGCTAAAAGATTTGTTACAGTAATTTGAAGTGTAAATCAAGTTGCATAGGCCTATTTAGGGTAAAAGAGAGATAGGATTAAGAACTATATCACTTGAAAATTAGTGTATATCCACTTTATTATTGATACTCCCCTACCCCATTTATAATAGGGTTTGGTTTGGTTTGGTTTGGTTGGTTGGTTGGTTGATTAGAATTTAGTGGCGCTAATTCCTGAAACGACAAACTGCGCCAAACAAGACGAAAAAAGAGAGCAAAGTAATAGAGAAAGGAATTTTGAGGATGAAATAAACGAAACTATAAATTAAAACGTTAAAAGCACATAAAAATCAAGCAAACGGAGATAATAAATTGCAAATATATACAAGATAGATTAAGAGATTATAAGAAAATTAAAAAATAAAATTGAGAAATTGATTGGTTTGGTTTGGTTTGGAGTGCTACGGTCTACTTTTTGCAACACGAGGGCTAATGAGACCGGGACCTACAGCTTACATCCGATTCTGAACGGCTACGAACATCCATGCCACTGTGGTATTCGAACCCACGAACTCCGGTACCGAAGGCCAGCACCCTAACCAATCGGCCATCGTTATGCCATTTATAATAGGGAGCCATCTTCCTTTTCACTGTGTGGATGGTGGTTGAAACGGTATGCGTAGAAATGCTGTCTTTATTGAAGAGCCCTTAGTTAAACTATATATTATATATAAAGAATGCGAAAAGGGCCAATGGGATATTGCAAATATATCAGTATATGTGGGAGGAGGTAAAAAAACATGTACATGTTTTGCCAATTTGACTCATAGAATGGTTTAACAGTTCTGTATAAAGAGACGACTCAAGTAAATATTTCACGAAAAGATTTTATTTTCTAATTAGCTGAAGAGCTAAGAAGTAAATATAGAGAAGAAGTCGAGAACACTTCCATTCCAATGACAGAAATTCATGCTACTGATGCACGGAAGAATTGTCAAGTTCAACAATCATGCAAAAGAAACAGATGTAGAAACCATTGTGCTAAATTTAATAGAAATGTTTGCGGAAAATGGGTTTCAAAAACAGATATATGTAAAAAATGTTTTCCATGAATTTTTTGATAATAAGCATTTCATTTAAATTAATTTGGAACTATTTTCTTTTCAAAAAATTTCAATTTTCTTGTATGAGTCAAATTGGCTAACTTCAGTAAAAATAGGTATGTGATCAACATCCGTAAATCTAGTGTTAAAGGATTTGGTACTCAAACTAGAAATGAGAATCAAGTTCTTTTCACTCATTATCAGTTTCAAAGCTGTTCTCGGCAAAATGATGTAGATTCACTTACATGCAGTTGTCTTTAATTTAATTCTTTCAAATCCCATAAAAAAAAAGCTTGATATAGCTATGGTACACGTACCACTCCAGGGAAACTTTAAGATCTTTGCTCCGAATTTCTATCTCCCACCCCAATTTGCTGACCACCCCAATTTGCTGTTCACTAAAATATATTAAGTCAAGATAGTGCATAGAGTCGTCTTTGATAGCATAATTTAAAAGTTGATTAGTTTTGTTCAGTTTCATAAGCAAAAAATAATAAAAATACATATATTCACGTATTTGTATCCTTTGATGACATCAATGTTCTTGAGTGAAGAAGGATCACAGTCACAATAGAATTGGAAATCACTTTTATTTTTCTGAAGTAAATAAGGGGTTTATACAGTATATGCAAAGGGATTCTAATTCTCCTAAAACAAGTCGAAATGTAGAGGATTGTTGCTTGCATAAAATTACCACGACGATCACAGTCGAAAAACAGATTAAATAATATCACAAATCGGGGAGACTCTTCCAGGGTGCAATGCAAACTCAATCTATCGCCCGTTCGGTATCCGAGACCCTGCCGTTCCTTATATGAGCGGACTTAACTAGTTTTCCGAACGTAATCACTAAAAAGCTGGCTCCGGTCAAAAGTCGCGGAAGACTCCACGAGATCAAAGCACCTCCGTAAAAAAATTTCGAAAAGCCCCGAGTAGCAAAATTCTAGGCTTTTTATACCCGGGGGTCAGTTACGGTCCCGCTAACCGTTTTTTGGTCAGTCACGATTCCAGTTACCTGAGAACCCAGCTAAGGTTACAGATATTTTATTTAGTTGAATTCTCATTCGCTAGCTGTCCCGATACCGGCTTCTCCATACAATCCTCTGGAATCATTACCGCAACCGATCAGGGGCGTGACGCCTATTCAGCAGAACTGGCATCATCCCAGACGCGGCGTTGCCGCGCTACTGTAGACGGATCGAAACAAGAGGAATTCAGATCAGCTGATTTCGGTCTTTTGTGTTCTGAACAAAAGGGAGGTTTCACAACCCCATTGCCAAATGTGTAAATAGTTATACTTATTTTTAAAGAATAACTTTAAAAATATAAACTCATATTAATTTCTTTTTAAATTTCCCACAAATATATTTATCTTTATCGATGAAACGACAAAGTACCATCCGCGGGTTCTTGCTTCCCATGACAACACTTCATTTCAAACTGAACCGTCTCTATGATCAAACCCTAGCTCTTTTTCTTCAAAAAGGGCTTCAAAGCTATTCCAAAACTGTGAGACTGGTATGGGGAGGGGGTCTGAGGACATTTACCCAACGCATTCATTAATGACACTTTCGAGAATTTTTGTGGGATCAAGGGGCTGTTTTACTTCTGCTATGAAAAAATTGCATTCTTTTATCGATGAATGAAAATCTTTCCATGCTGGAAAAGACTAACAAAAGAGAATGAAAAGCTAACTTTTAAAGAAATTAGTATTCTAGTAAATGTACTTTAAGAAATTTTTAAAATATGAAAAAAAAATCTTAACTTTGCTGTAGATTAGGTTCTTTAGCCCCTTTTTGGTGTCACCTGGTATATGTTACATGTATGAGAGAGAGAGAAAGGGGGAAAGAGATTATATACCTATGTGCATATGCCTATATAATAGCTAAAACCCTTGATGGAAAAATTAAGAAACAAATAGAATGGAATAAGAACATCAAAAGCATGAGTTTAACTAATAGTTTTTTCCGACTTCACATGTTGAGTTTTAATCGTACTTAAATATATTCACGTATTTGTATCCCACTGTCAACAGTGTAAATAGCTATTCTAATTTTTAAAGAATAACTTTAAAAATATAAACTCATATTAATTTCTGTTTTTATTTCACACAAATATATTTCTCTTTATAGATGAAACGACAAAGTACCATCCATGGGCTCTTGCTTCCTATGACTACGCTTCGTTTCAAACTGACCGCCTCTATGATCAGATAATCAGATCACCTCTATGATCAGGAAAGCACTCATAACAGGCTGGATTCCATACATTATATTTATTTGATTTTATATTCAATTAGTTTGCCTTCCCTAGTTGTAAAAAATAAAGTGGAAAAATATTTATCAGTAAAGGAAGCACACAAAAATGAGGTATAGTCGTCCCTTAAACAAATAGAATGAAATGAATAATCGACAAATTTTTAATTTTTAACATAAAGCTTGTGCACTTTTATTAATTTTTGACACTTGCATTATTTATCAATAAAGGAGGCACACAAAAATGAGGCGTACTCTTCCCTTAGACAAATAGAATAAAATGAATAATCTACAAAATTTTAATTTTTAACATAAAGTTTGTGCACTTGTATTAATTTTTGACACTTGCATTATATTTTTGTCAAATCCTATTATGCACTTGTATTATGTCATAAGTTGACAAAATGAAGTGTGCATCACATACATCGTGTGACCTCCTCCCCTCCCATAAAAAAAGTCTGCCACTGCATCAATGGTAATCTCGATGACGAATTAAATATGGGAACACCATTTTAATTTTCGTCATTAATTCAGCGTTACGTCACCCTGTCGCCATTGTGTACAACCGAAAGAACACGATCAGGGAGCACACACCGTTTCGGTTTTCGTCCTAAACTGTCAACTGCAACCGAAACCCCCATAACGATCTCATTAAAAATTTCTCTGCCCTCCTTTCTCCGCAGACCATAATGAACTGTCAAATGTGCGGCCACATCTTTCTTTTTTTTCACTCGAGCCATTATGGCAATGGGCACCCAATTAAGGCTCCATGGCCTTTTCAGAGGGGGGTCTTTTCTCTCTCCGTTCTATTTATTTATTTCTTTTTTCGGTGGCATGCTGCTCCGGTCTCGGGATAACGAGCGTGGCGAGAATGGGTGGAAAAAGAACGGTGCGGAGGAGACACGAATTTTGTGAAGTTAATTTATCCGAAAGTGGAGAGTGTGTTGCAAGGTTTTAATACTGAGGCTGGCTGCGGATATTGCGTTCCGTTTCCTTAAAGCGCAGTGAAAAGAAAATGTTCGTAAAATGACGTGCGACGTGTATAGCTGTATGCATGACTTTTTCATACTTTCAAAGGGCTGGCCACCCTTATGGATGCAAAGTTTTCGTGATGCCATGTTGGAGAATACCCTCAGTCTTGACAATCCTCGGTAGTGTAGGGGGGCGGAGGATTTGACTGCGCTTGATTGCGTACTTTTATAGAGAAAGTGCATGTTTGTAAACAAATACGAGTGCTGACTACAACTCAACTTTTCGTTGGCAAAACATTGCTTGTTTTCATTGTATCTTATGATCTTCGATATGGATCACGTATACTACAAAACTATATTTTATTTAAGGGAAAAGGAAGGAAACATCAGAAACTGGCCAAATAATTCAAAATAGATTTTTTTAGCACTTACAAAAGTATATATATATATATATATTTTAATTAAACACTTTACACAGTACTATTAAGTATCATAATCAAAGTATAACTACTTTATGTCAACAGGCACAATAAACTATTACATAAATAAGACTCTAATAAAAATGTACAAAACCTGATCATTTTAAGGACAAAAAATAATTACATTTATAGGTTCAGTACTTCTCACAAAAGCATAGAAAATACATTAGAAATATGAAGAAAAACAACTTAGTAAAAAAAATTTTAATAGAGCATAATAATTTTATATAATCTATTACATTACAGTAAGGTTAACGTTTTATTACCATTCTGAAAATGTTTGCCGCAAATTCTCGAAGAACTTGCAGTCCAGTCTTGCCTTTTCAAAGCTTTTATCCAAAGCATTCACAATGTAGGATCTTTAGGAAAGAAATAAAATCCAAGATATTCTCCTTTTTTAAAACGCTTAGTACAGCCATACGCACAATAGCTTGTTACCATTTTCAGATAATTGACGAAATTAAAATCCCAATAACAAGCACAATCGTAAGAAATTCTAATGTTTTGCCAACGAGGAAGTTGAGCTGCAATTTTTGATGCATCTGACGTCATGTGCACATTCTCTATATTTGCCAACCTCTCAGCGAGAGGACATCCAAACCCACAGCTTTGTACTACACATTCTGTAGATGCTTAGTTCGCTTAAGAGGCTCAAACTCGGTATTCCAGGATCCGAGCTCCGCATACTAATTATATGTATAGATTTTTTGCGTTTATACCAACGCCGAATTATTTTAAGGCCTTAGACTTTTTTTCTTACCTTGCTCCCCCACCCCTCCTTCATAATAAATATACTACACAAAAAGCAAAAAACAATAGCTAAAACTAAACTAAATCATGAAAAAAAACTAAAAGAAAAATAATAACAGCATTTATTACAACGAATAAACAAATATGCAAACGATTTTCAATTTTAAAAAAAGTACTAAACTATATTGTTTACCGAAATACCGATCACTAAACTATTATACTGTTATGTGTCTCGGGTTAAACCTTGTAACGATATAAAAAGCAATATATTTTGATTTATTTATATTATTATATGCGGAGCCTCGGAGAGAGCTCTATTTGTATGTTATATCCGGTTCCGCAATAGCTAAGTGGGCAAAAGCAACGATCTCGTAACCAGATGGTAGTGGTATCGAGACTCAAGCCGGCCTAAGCCTCCGTCGTGTACTGGGGCACAAGCCTGGGTGTCTTCTACTCGGTACCTGCTTCTAAATCCTGAGGACACACTCTTAGAAGTCCAATCTCTCGAGGCAATGGAAATCATCTTTCCATGAAAAGTCAATAGCAAATGAAGACTACTCATTTGCGAATTTAAACCTTTTTGTTGATATCTAGAAAAATACATAAGCAATCATCTTAAAACCTTAGGCCTGTAAATAGCATCGTAGACGTCATATATTTCCCCGGAAATGATTTCTACAACCAGAAAAAAACATTGATACTTCTGCCCGCAGCATACTGTATATATATATATTGTATTTATAAAAAATGCTATACTATATTTGGATACTCGTCCCTCATGTTTCTGGTTTCTTTTGGGAACAACGAATTTTAATCTTATTCTATAGATGATTACTTTCAGAATTTAGAAGCTATGTTCTTGGGACTTTTACAATGTTGCTGTATATATTTCGTTAAAAGAAAATTATGAATTTTCTATTTTGATTGAATTTTCGCATGTACGTTGAACATTATTTTAGTAAAGCTTCTCATCTTTCATCTAATATTTATTATTTTTTAAATCTGATTCCAGAGTTTTGTTTATAATGTCGTTTGTAATGCATCCTGAAATTAACTTTCTTTTGTATCGAGAATTATGTCAGTTATAAGCAAAACACTTGGTGAAATTTGAGATTGTTTCTATGAAAACCTTGATTTCTACATAAGTGTGTGGGCTATCTTCATGTAATAAACTCAGATTATTACAAGAAGCCTCTTAATCATGTGCTAAAATTTCAATGCTTTTCAGATTATTGTATATAGGGTTATCCAAAACATATTCGTTTTTCTTCAGTTTCTTGACAGTCCCCTGCTTGGTTTCGGGAAAACATCTTCGCGGATATGTATGACGTTTACCAAGCTATTTACATGCCTAAGGATTTAGAAAAATTCCTCATGAATTTTTCTAGATATTCAGCAAAACGTCTAAAATTACAAGTGACCGATCTTCATTGGCCACATAGTGTACATTAGATTACATAGAGTAGACTACGTATTATGCCTTAACCCTTTGTATCACTGTGTTACGTATCTGAAGCATACTGACTCCACTTTCATAGCAAGCTTAAAAAGATTGTTGTCGCTATTCTTTAATACTACGATGGATGCAATTTGCTTGTAGAATCCCTATCAAATAACTGTACTAAGTTTAAATTTTTAAGTTTTAATTTATCGTTTTATCAGATGCACACGACTGTCATTACTGAAATAAACTTTAGATTTGTTAATCCTTTCGTGGGCCATTTATTTCTCACTCCGCGTTCGCAAACTTTCAGAACATAGCTGCTAAATTTATTCAATCGGTCGAACAATTGATGACAGTTCAAAACCGAAGCGGGAATCAGTCTTCCCTTCGTTTCAATAACAAGACCAATATATTAGAAAGGGTTTTGAGCTTCCCACAGGTGTATTTTGTAAGATCGTGTAGGTGGGAAGTAATCTTCCCACAGCCCACGAAAGGGTTAAGGAAAAAAACTGATGTAGTCGCCGTACAACTTCCTAGTGCGCCTGTTGAAATATAGAAAAGGGTTTTTTTTATGCACTTTATGTAAATTTACATTACTTGAAAGCGAGATGTTATTTTCAATTTTTTAAGTAGTTAAAACTATAGAATTTTGGAAAAAGCCAGTAAATTTAAACAACCTGTAAATGACACGTATACAGTGGTGAACAGAAGAAAATTGCATTGCCTTAAAAATTAAATACTTTGTAATGCTAACTAATTATTTTGTTCACATAAAATTACCTTAATTGCTGCAAAGGTCAAAGTCAAGGTAGCTGGTTTTTAGGAAGTACCTAGCAGTGATAGAAAAGCACTACTTCAACCTCCGAACGAATAAAGATCAAAAACATAATTTATTGAATCAGGAAAACGAGTTTGCCAAATGAGAATTGAGAAAAACATCATTCATCGTTTCATCAATCATCGTTTATTCATCATGCAAACGAGAAAGTTTGCATGATGAACAAAGTTTCAGTGGCACTCAGTAATTTTTTCGGACGAATCTAATTTCAATCTACATGGATAAGATAGTGGTATATTCAGAGACATGAAAAGGAAATTTGTTATCCATACTGCTTATTGCCTACTATAACATTTGCAGCCAGACAGACGGTCTAGAGATGTATATGTAGCAGATGGTTTCAAAGTCTGTAACTTATTATTGGAACTGTGAATGCATTATTTTATACCAAGATCTTAAAGAAGTCTTTAAAACCATTTATACAGGATTATTTGAAAACTAGCATATAGCCCGTCATATAATGTGATCAATAAAATTTTTAATTTTTCAGAATTGTAAAGTACCTTTTGAGGCGGGTAAAAGAAATGGTTTGATTTTTGGCTGAGAATTATCTGGTACAAGCTCAATAATTTGTTATCTTTACTGACCGCATGTTAGTTGCCAACTTTAATTTGTCTTGTCATATTACGTGATAGGATGGATAGCAGAAGTTTTAATATTGACAGTGATTATTTGGAGGTATATATGAATGATGTCCGAAATTGAGCAAACCGATTGCAAACCCTGTGGTTAGGTAATAAAAAATGCACACACAAACGAACAAACTTCTTAATTTTTAAAGATATATAACTTAAACGTTAGATATTTATTAGTCCGTGAAATAGACTCCCAGAGTTTTATGAAAAGAATTTGTTGTTAATACCGGCGATAAAATTTTCATTGCAACAAAAAATAATCCATGATTCAATTTAAAATTATCACATATATACCTAATCTGTTATTTAAGCCAAATATAAAAGAAAAGTATTTGAGTCATATCTAAGTTCAGTGATAAAATGTACGAAAATAATACAGACGATATTTAAATAATTTAAAAAAAGAAGTGATTCAATGAGATAGTTAAAAGAATGACGTCATAATGCTAAAAAATGGTATTTTCATCTACCTAACCCTAACTCATCGAGAATCCAATATGGATGCCTTTATCCATTCCAGGTCCAACCGCTTCATAAATTCGAGGACAGACGGACAGATAACTTAGGCTATTATTATATAGGGGATGCTTCAACAGGACTCTGCACCCTGTCATACAGCGAAATCGGTAAGTATAATCCAACTTATTCATGAATGATTTTGTTACTTACTTTACAAGTTTTCACCTCCACAACATTACGAATATTGGAAAATTAATTTCCCTCCAATTTTCCCGTTCATGTGCAGGGCCATCTGACCAAATCTGGAATTAAAGATTCGGTCTGATCTGGGAATAGTTCTAACCTGAATCCCATTGAAAATTATTGGCATACAATGGGTATGAACATTGCTAAGAAGCCTGGTGAGGTAAAACTACAGGTAAGCATTATTAGGGTATGGTTCAATGAAATTGACCAGGATTGCATTGAAAAGTTGATATCATCTATACCAGTGGTCGGCAAAGTGCGGCTCCAGAGCCGCATGTGGCTCTTTGGCTCCTTAAGTGTGGCTCAGGCACAAATATCCATGGAAGGCGTAATAATATTTTCATTTAAAATAAACTCGGTAAGAAAAAAATTACTTTAATCTTATTTTGAAAAAATAAAAATTCTTCTATAAATCGAGAACATGTATAATTTTTTGTTTAAGTTAAAAGACAGATAGGTAATTAAAATTTTATATCGTTATAAAAATACGTAACGAACATCGAGTTGAATTTTATTAGTTTTCGTAAACGTAAACACAAACCATGTACAAGCTATCGGCTGAATTTGTTCCTATGTTTTCGGTGTACTTCGGTGTGATACAAAGGTACCACAAGCATGCGCGAGTATACTTTTTCTAAAGTAGTGGGGGATAGAAATTGGCATCACAGACCAGCAGTTACGGTGTGAACAGTTTTGTCTTATCTACCGTGTCTGCTGTTGTCCTGTCTTATTAAAAAGTTGTATTTTTCAATCTAGCTGCACATCTTACAGGTATTTTTATACGATTTTATTACACCTGATATATATGTTTGTGGTTCCGGTACAAACTTTCTAATCGATTTTTCGATAACTTCTATTTGTCCAAATGTTGGAAGTTTTCTTCTATTTTTAGTCATATTAAAAGTTTTGTTATTTTGATGATAGAAAAAAATTATTTTTTTCTTTTTAGTGCAGTTACATATATTAATAAAATTGTATTTTTTAAAAAGATTTTTTTTTTAATTTTTATTTTCATCAATTTAATAATGATAATAATTTTGTACTGGTGGCTTTAGAAAAAAAATATATTTGGAATATTTTTATTACTAAATAACTATAATAGTACTTATATTAATAATAATTTACTAAACAAGCAGATTTGGCTCCCCCTCTTTTTTTTTAAATTGTTGTAATGTTCATATTTGGCTCTTTGGCTAATAAGTTTGCCGACCACTGATCTATACCAAACCACTGCAAGGCTGTTATCGCCGCTCGTGCAGGATCTACTAATATTGAAATGATCCTCATGTATGTATACCAGTGGCGTAGAGAAAGGGAAGAGATATGGGGGTTATACGATTGCTGTATTAAAATAAGAAACGCTATAATATAATTTTATTGCTGTATAATCTTATTGCTTTTACAAATTAGATATAAAATTTTAGAGCCCCCAAAATCAGGGTCCCTGGGCCACGTCCCAGTTGGCCCGTAGTTTTATCAGGCTTCTCCTGCAGATATTTATAAAAATTCAAGGTGTTTCACAACAACGGTAATCTTTTTTTAAAGGAAAATGCATTAGAATTACTACTATGGACATATTTTGGGAGAAATATGCATTTCTAACTAAAACTGAAAGAATTTGATGGAAGTATTTTTAATTTCACCTTCTGCACTAAATCATCCTTCGTATATTGCCCAAATGTTTGTTTGTATTATGAATTGTGTACTCATAATTCGATATATATGTGATACATTAAAAAATTGGTAGATAGATTGCCTAGTCGCAGAATCTAATCTTCAATATTTTTTAGTGTAATTTCATAAAATAGCTTCTAAATTATTATTTCTTCAAATAAATTTTTAAATATTACTTCAACTCAATTGATGTAAAGAATTAAAACTTACAACTTTCTGAATGGTATTCATGCGACCTGCCATGTACAGATCTTCATGGTAATTATGAAGAGCTTCTTGTAGAGGTACTGCCCTATGTTTTTTAACATTAGAGTAAAAAGCTATATTAAAATAAGATTGTTGTATTCATTTCGAGATATGAGTTAAAAGGGGAAAACCTTTAGATAGAAAATTTTTAATATGCCCTTGGAGTATACACATCGAATTTATCTAGAATTTACATTAACTACTGAATTTGTGTACTTATTGCTTTATTCCATGCCTTCTTAAATATTGCATCTTCACTTTTTTAATACTTTTTTAAACGTTTCTTCCAAATATTTATATATGTGTAAATAATTTATTAATCCTAAAAAAACTTCATTGATATTAATCCTTCAACTGCATTTTATCGTAACAATGTCATCCTTGCATAAAGCATATGCATGAAAAACATTATTTGCACACTTTTTCACTTTTTCGCAGGTGATGCAATTTTTTTTTCGCTGTTGTAATATAATGCTATAAGTCAGGGCTGTAACTAGGTCCTTTAGCGCCCCTACCACCATATAGTGAGAAAATATGTAAATATGATTTTTTTCTATTATACATTCAGAGTAAACTCGCAAAATATTTTGTCAATTCTTAAAATGTTCCTAGTACATTAATTTTTAATTTTTCTTGTATTTTTACCTTATTAATACTTAAAAATATTTTAAAACTCTTGGTAGGTTTTATTTTGCTAATAAACTGAATAGTTTTTTTTTTTCTTTTGAGGGGAATATTTTTTATTTCATCTTTCGATTTTCATAGAAAATTCTTGAATTTCTAAATTTAAATTTAGTTTTAATAACTTTAAAACTTAAAACGAATACCTTGATATGTATTAAGGCATATTAGGAGTGTTTGGTAGACATTTTGTAAGAATATATAACAAGTTTAATCTCTAGAAGCCTTTTAAAAAATAAGAGAATTCATTTTTAAAAAAAATCCCTTATATTATAATAGTTTAAGTTATTTGTCTGTCTGTCCACGAATTTATGAAGCAGTTGGACCTGGAATGGATAGAGGCATCCATATTAGATTCTTGATGAGTTAGGCTTAGCAAAATTCAAACAGAGTTCGAAAACGTTTGAAATACCCCCTTTTCGATCGTTTAATGCCATTATTTCAAGCCTTATCTTTCACGGTTAAGAGCAGGTGATTAAATTCATCAATTTATCACATAAGTAGATAAAACTAACATTTTTTCTAGCATCATGACGTCATTACTTTAACCATCTCATTGAATCATTTCTTATTTTAAATTATTTAAATATCGACAGCATTAATTTCTTACGTTTTATCACTGAACTTAGATATTACGTAAATAATTTTCTTTTGTATTTGGCTTAAATAATAGATTAGGTACATATGTGATAATTTTAAATTGAATCATCGATTATTTTTTGTAGCCATGAAAATTTTATCACTGGTATTAAAAACAAATTCTTTTTATAAAAGTTTAGGAGTCTATTTCACGGACTAATAAATATCTAACGTTTAAGTTATATATCTTCGAAAATTAAGAAGTTTGTTTATTTGTGTGTTTGTTTTTTATACATAACCACACGGTTTGCAATCGATTCGCTAAATTTTGGACATCGTTCATATATACCGCCAAATAATCACTGTCAATATTAAAACCTCTGCTGTTAATCCTATCACGTAATATGACAAGATAAATTAAAGTTGGCAACTAACATACGGCCAGTAAAGATAAATAAATTATTGAGCGTGTACCAGATAATTCTCATCCAAAAAACAAACTATTTTTTTACCTGCCTCATAGGGTACGTTACAATTCTGGAAAATTAAAATTTTACTGATCCCGTCATATGACGGGCAATATGCTAGTCATTTATAAACACATTGGATTTTATAATAAAAAAAAACTATTTTTCAACTTTTCCTTATTTCTACTCTGGCGAATCGTTCGCTTTCGGACCTTATTTTCTTCATGCTACGGCGCCCCTAAGACTGATGAGCCCTTGGATGATGCCACCTTTTCCACGCCCTAGTTACGGCCCTGCTATAAGTCGGTTTATAAATGACGCCCTAATAGAAATTTTTCAATGTTGTTATTTTAATATGCTGAAAATTAGTTGCAAAAAAGAAATTTATCATAAGTTTTTTTATTGTTTGAACGTTTAAAACAAATAAGGCAGCTTTAACACTTGCTAGGAATTTCTCCTAAATTCGAAAAGCAAAAAAAGTCATTCTGTGTACTTGTTATAATCTACTCTAGTTTTTAATAAGACCCTTAAGATTAAAATATTGTTTCATTTGAAATATGGATGAATTCATACACCCTAAAATTTACACTTTTGTGGAAGGCATATCCTTTAGTCTTATATTTACATCAATGACTGTAATTTAGGCTGAAAATCTTTTAACAAAAGTTTTCTAAAATTAAATAACACGAAAACAAACTGTTTTTGTA
This sequence comes from Pardosa pseudoannulata, assembly GCA_032207245.1. Lineage (NCBI taxonomy): Eukaryota > Metazoa > Arthropoda > Arachnida > Araneae > Lycosidae > Pardosa > Pardosa pseudoannulata. The sequence goes on from JAGEOH010000087.1 coordinate 42,669, forward strand.
AACTTTGAATAAATACTTCTTTAATAGTATGCACGGAAAAAAAGGGGAAAAACTAAAGAATTCCCCCATTTTTTCCAAACTCTTCTACATAAAAGGCCGTGAAAGAAGAAAAAGTCTCAGAAGACAAAAGCGGATTACAAGAGGGGTTAATTGCGCTTTTAACACATTTCCCTTGTTCTGTTTTTTTTAAACCATCGAACAAAAACCAAATATAAATGAAAGAATTTCCGAGAAAACCGCAAATGCAGAGATGAGAGCCCCCTTGCTCTTTTTTTAACCGTCATTAAAAACCTAAATGCTTCGCCATTGTTTGCGGCGAAAGTAACGTTTCAAAGAAGAATTTAAATAAATAAAAAAAAGGCGGCATTTTGACTTGGCTACTAGAAAATAAATTCTGCTACGAAATAAATTTTTTTTTCTTTTACTTCGCGATGCGCTAATGGTAATGGATATTGCAACAATTTCTTTTAAATGTTCTATTTTTCTACAAAGTAACGGGGCTTGAAAAATTTGCATTTCTTATGTTGGCCAAACGCGGAATACATACAGAAATCTGTTATCCATTTTATTTTATTTTTGTGTTTAAAGACTTGTAAAAAAATAGTTTTTAAGTACGGCGTCTGTATACAATTTACAAAGCATATATAAATATATAAAGTCAGTCTAACGTAAAGAAAGAATTATTCTCTCATTTTCTAATGTCTTAACCATAGAGTGCCTGCCGGTGTCATTTCGACACCAAGGCATGTAAATCAAGTTCCTTAAATTGACTTGGCATAAGTCATGCAATCACTGATGTTAAACGATTATGACAGCTTTCCCATCGTTGCGCTCACAAGTCATATAGTTCGAGCTCAGTAGTCACTCCGTTCTAGACCTTAGTCTACTTTCCACCCTGTGTCTACTTTCCACCTACTCCTACCCCGGTGAGGTTCTCCGAACTAAGGGCCCCTATATCTCCAGGTTCTTGTCTGGGCGCAGCACGTATACCTACTGTGATCTGTTGAGGCATCTGATTTTCCTTTTTCCCGTGGATTTCAGTCCTTTATTTTACTGAAAAAAAAGAACAGAAAATGAGTAATAGAGAAATATATACAATATATATAATACAATGCAGACAAGCAAAACATAAATAACAATTATGATTCGAGGCGGAAGGAAAAACAGATTCCATGATGTTTTCGAGACTTCCTCGAGTTTATCAAGTTGCAGATAGGAAGGCCATTAAGAGTGGCATGGTAGTAGTGTTTTCATTAAATCTTCATCAATTCTCACTCGTGTATGATGTGTCTTACGCTCCCAACTTCTCTGTTACACCAACTCAGCCTATTTTGTTGAAATATTTGTGTTGATATTCCGGTATTGATCCCTGTCCAATAACCACTTGATTGACGTGCCGTATAGTCATTCTCTGTTGACCTTATGAATAAGCTCCTAGACTTGCCTTGTCTTTCCTATTCGGTCCAAATTTTGCTTTATTTGGGACAGAATTGTTTTCAACGGTAGGAACTTGACTTGTAATGGTGAACATCTAACTTCGATGACGATAGTGTTCTTTGTTCTGGATTCTTTGGCCATTTGCCCAGCTCTTTCATTACCTTACTCACCATGGGTTTTAATCAATTGCAGATAATATCTTGCTGGTACTCCTCAGGATGCCTCGTATGGCTCTTGCTGGGCTGGAGTGGCAGGAGCTGCAGATCGACTGGATTACAGCGAGTGAGTCCAACATGATAGTGACCGCTTGTAACGAGCTGGTTTCGAAGTACATGGCAGCATAGATCTCAAGTAATTCCACTAGTTAAACTATTCTATTCTAAGATTGAAAGTGTCTTCTTTAATGATGTTTCCTTTGTGGATAAGAAGAAAGGCAAATAAAACTTGCCTGTTTAGTCTTGTTTGCTTCGTTTTCTAGTTGAATCGGAGGAATCACAGCTAACAGTTGTAAGGCATCAGTTGTACAGTATGTTAGCACTTTGGAATCTTGAAAAGCCCCATCCGTTATATGGTGTTGAGAGATATTTTCATACTTTATGTGACATCCCACTAATTGATAGCTTCAAATGTAATCTTTTTACAATTGCAGCTCCGCAAGCATATTTCATTTGCTTGATTTTGATACCTTAGGTAATGCAATTTAAGGAGCTAAATCAGGCTGTGTTGGAAGTAACCTTTTCTTTAATTTCCTTCAGGTGATGTACCCAGTTCTTTTTGTAATCGGACACACAGCCAGGTATTTGATGGCTTTTCTGTACTTAATGCCTTTTCCGCTGAGAGTGACATTAAGATTCTACTGATCGTCTTACTGCCTTTAAATATGGCACACTCGCAATTATTATAATTATTAGTAATTCGAGCCCAATGGCTTCTGTCAAATCTTTCAATTTACCAATGTTTATAAATTGTCCTGTAAAATTCGTATACTTATATATGTATATAGGCTGCATATTAAATGCCTTAACCGGCTATTTTCTCCATAAACATTGGCCATAGACATATACTTCTAACTTTAAAAAAAATGTTTCAAATATGTTAAGGATTTATTTTATGGTATTTTCAACTTAATAGTTCAGTTTCCAGAAAATTATAAAATCTAAATTTTATACATTCCTTTGTTTTCTATCATTATCTTTAGTAAAAATTGAAACTCGTCCTAAAAGCGACATTACAAAAGTTCCACTTTTCTGATAGAAAATTGTGCATAACCATTGAAATTAAAATTGCGAAAATTTAACAACTTTTTTCATTTTTTTTTTTTGGGGGGGGGAGAATAATTGAAATATTGATCACAGTTATTCGAGATTGTAATCAGGTTGCAACGCACCTTTTATGCCAAAAAGGGGGGAGGCATAAAACATTAATTTTACATACAAATACAGTGTATATCGGTCTTGGATAAGTAATGGAGCCAAGCTTCAGTGTAAAATCTAGTGGTGTAAAGAAGTACTGTGCGAGGTTCCTAATTAAAGGAATAAAATCTTTTCTTTGCGAACTTTTGGCTACGATTGAGTTAAATGAAAACTTGAAATTTATCTGTCCAGTAATTAAGTACACAACCAGAGTACATACTAGTAAAATAAATGTGTGTTTTAAGATTTTAATTGGGATTTTAGTCAGGTGATTTCTACACCGAAGTTATGTTATGTAAAACTCTTAAAAATTTAGCATAATCCACTATTGCATATATATGCTTTACTAACAAATAGTCTAAGTATAGCGTACAGAAAGTTCTTTTACTCAATAAAAAGTGCCCTTTCACTTGTCTACAACAGAAGGAAATACAAGAAATGTTGTTGCAATTTTTTTTTTTTTTTTTTTTTTTGTGGAGAAAATATAGTTTAATTAATTTGTAACACAGTAACAAGAAATTTATTTGAAGATAAAATTGTTTACTACGTGTTTTGGAATGTTTTTTACACTAAGGTATAAAGAAAGAAATCATTTTTAAAAGCGTAGTATAAGGGAAACTATCCCATACCGATTGCTTAAATTGAAGTTGCGTTGTAACACCGAGATTTTCGTAATTACCGCCAAATTTAGCTACCCTTATTCTGAAAACATTTTTGCATCTTTTTCCGTCTTAATGAGGGATAGCCTGAGTTGTAGGTTTAGCTTTGTTTAATGAAAAGCATCATGAGAATTGAATATGACTATAATACACAAACAAACGAATTCTTTTCTCTTATTCGGATACAAGGGTAAATTTCCAAATATTGAGCAAAATAGCATTGTTATGCATCATAACTTATTTGATATTTTATAATAGACCACAAAATGGTTTTTAAAAGACATGATGTCCCTAATAGTAAAGACTCCGGTCGAAGGCTGGGCTCTAAGCGGCTAGTAAAACATTTTCCATTCAGTTTGTTTAATTCTGAGTCCGACTCCAGTCTCTCATGCAGCTGCTTTAATTTTACTTCATTGAATCATGTTTAAGACTAGATTTACGGACCGAGCAAATTTGACTCATTAAAAATTTGATCACTTTATATATATAAACTTTAATATCAATTATTTTCAAAGACATACGTTGGTTTTTAGTTAAGTAATGAAATATATGTAAACTTTCATTCCTCTTCCTCGCAGACCGCTTCATTTCGCATTATCAAATGCGTTATACCTATTTTCACGATTGTGAGTTAATTTGACTCATAGAATGTATATCAAAATAAATTAATATAGTAATAAATATAATATAAAATATAGAGAAGAAGTCGAGAACACATCCATTCCAATGACAGAAATTCATGCTACTGAAGCACGGAAGAATTAATTGTCAAGTTCAACAATCCTACAAAAGAAACAGATGTAGAAACCATTGTGCTAAATGTAATAGAAATGTTTACGGAAAATGGGTTTCAAAAACAGATTTTATATGTAAAAATGTTTTCCATGAATGTTTTGATAATAAACATTTCATTTAAATTAATTTAGAACTATTTTATTTGCAAAAAAATTCAGTAAAAATAGGCTCACTTCAGTAAAAATAACTATATGATCAACATCCGTAAATCTAGTGTTAACCCATTTTTCTTTACATAATCTACAACACCACAACATCTAGTATTCAGAAAATGATTTTTCTACCTTTGATTTTCGTATAAGTGAGCGAGAAGGTCAAATAAAAAGTATGTTAATACGGGGACAAGGACCTTCGAAATGAAAGAATTTAACCAAAAGTGTAAAATATTTTGTTATAAAAAAAATCCAGTTATATATACGCTTCAGGGCCTTAACTACGTTCTTTGGCACCCGTGGCAAAAAACTGGTACGCGCCCCTACCACCAAATATAGTAAGAAAATATATATTTATATATATATTTATATATATAATTTAATATATATATATATATATGTATATATTTATATATATATATATAATATATATATATATATATATATATATATATATATATATATATATATATATATATATATATATATATATATATATATTTATATATATATATAATATATATATATATATATATATATATATATATTAGTATATTTATTTTTAATTTTTTCTTCTATTTTTACATTTATTAATACTTAAAAATATTTTTAACACTCTGAAGGTATTATTTTTCTGATAAATTGAATAGTTTATTGAGCGAAATATTTATTTGTACGTTGAATTTTCATAAAAAATTGACGAATTTCTAAATTTAAAGTTATTTTTAATAAATTTAATATATTCAAATTTTAAAACGAATAACCGGACTTATATTAAGGCATATCAGGAGTATTTGGTAAACATTTTGTAAGAATCTATAACAAGTGTAGTCTCTAGAAGCATTTAAAAAATTTAGAAAAATCATTAAAAAAAATTTTTAAATACATTTTATTTTATAAGTAAAATCACATTTTATAATAAAAAAAATTATTTTTCTACATTTCCTTATTTCTATTCGGGGTGAATCGTCCTCTTTCGGACCTCATTTTTATCACGTTGCTGCACCCTTATGACTGATGCGCCCTTGGCAAATGCCACATTTGCCACGCCCTAGTTACGGCCTTGATACGCTTCATTACCAAAATCCTTTTTTTAATAATACTATTATTTTAGTCTGCTGGAGGTTTTTTCATATATCCTTACTTTAAATTTAAAAAAAATTATTCAGTTTGACAATTTTTATTATTGAGCTGGTAATTTCAAAATGTTTCAAGTGTATTACATTCATGTAATTCTTATGAATTAAAAATTTTGGAGCTTGTTTATTAATATTTTTTTTTTATAAAATTGAGTATGCTTTTTAAAATCACAAAGTATTTTCTGGATCTAGAAGAGTTAATATCGGGAGACAGTAAAAAAATATTTTCTTTTTCTATTTGCTAAAACATTGTATAACTTGAAATAATTAGTCTTACAAATAATATTTAGAGTAAACGGAAATCGATTCCTACTTTTGTTTTTATACAAATTCTAAATGTAAAATGAAAAACTAACCTGGTTTGTTAACTGGGCATTAGAGACATTTTTAACCGCTTCCCTTACAAATTTTTTTGAAAAAAATTGCAAAAAATCATCACATTTTTTTTTATTTTATTATTAAATACGAGGAAACAAAACAAAACAAAATATGTAGGTTTTAAAATGAATTTTCTAGCTGTGTAAAATCATTTAGTTTTAATATTAGCTTACTATTATGAGTTATCTCGGGCAAATGGGAAAAAAAGGTTGAATATTAGTCTCTGTATGATAGTTTTGGAAAGAAGGGACAACACAAAGTGATACCTGACATTCTATGCACTGTATCTGGTTTCTTTTCTTACTGGCTTACCTCTAGAATCTCTTTTATGGGAGCACAGAGTATACTGTCTCGTTGGATTAGAATTTTTTGCAGTAGCAGGAATAACATCTGGAAAATTCCATAAGGTTAACCTGAGTGGTGAAGGACTAATGCTGGGTTTTCCTGGTGTAGCAGAAAACTCTTCACGATGATTTTTCGCAGCTATACTTCTTTATACACTACTAATCCACAAGCCGACGTATACTATACAATAGGGAAAACACGTGACCAGTCCCGCCAAAAGAACCGAGAAACCAACTAAATTTAGCAAACTGTCAATCAAAGCTGAATATTTCTTTTCGTTTCCCCCAGGCCAAGTAAAACCGTAATAAAACTAATCGTGTTGACAAATTCTGCTTCGCCCGAGTTTTCTCGAGATAGTAATTAACAGCAATATATATGAACCAGAGATAACTTGGGATAATCAGGCAAATGGTTTAAGGCATATTGTTGAACAACTCAATTTTATCAAATAAACTTTTGTTTTATTAAAAAATTATTTTTATTATATTTTAGTCTCTTGTGTTTCATATAACAATATTTTCATTATAAGAATAAATATAATGAGAATATTGTTATATGAAATTATTGTTATAAGAATGCTATTAACTAATATGCTATTATTGTTATAAGAATATATATTCTCAGTATAAGAATATGCTTAATAATTTAAAAATTTAAAACCTGATATTCGACGTGTCTTGTCCCCTTAATAAATAAATTCGAGGAATGCCCAATGTCCTTTCCCTTCTTTTGATTTATGACATGTGAAGGCTTTACTATCTTCCGAAGCTATTGTCATTGTTCCAGAGGGTCACTTTCCATTCTGTGCTTAAAGTCATTGTTAGTGATTATGGGACAAAACATTTTCACTTACAAAAGGGAGAGTTTTGTGCCTCGCTAAGTGACTCGCATTCGCAGAAAATGGAAAATAACTTCCAGTATTTCATTTTTTCTGGTACACCTTGAAAAATTCGTTCCACTCTGCCTTTCGAATGAAGTACGAGCTGATGGATAAAGGGCGAGCGGTTTCTAAAAGAACTTCTATCCCAGTCATTCTTCTCGGTGACTCCATTTGCTTCTTCATTCTTCAAATATCACTTCATGACATTACTTACGTCTCGGTCGGGGGAATTTACGAAATATATAATCGATAAAAATATTTATTATGACTATGATAATATCGAAAATGATTACAGTAAAACCGGTTTAAGAAGTTCTCGCTTAAGAAGTTTATATTTTTGGTACTCATTTTTCCCTCTATTCATACAATGTTAAAATAACCCGTTTATAAAATTTCGTCCCCGCTCTTTCCCGCTTAAAAAGTTTTCTTTCATTACTAAGTTTACTTACAGAAAGCGTTTATAGCTGCCTTTCGATTACTGTTTTTTCTCCCCTCTCCTGTTTGTAAAGGTCAATGTTTATGGCTGAAAACGTGTTGTCATTTTTATTTAAAATGTGCCTGAAGAAGTTTTTAAAAGTTTAAGACAGCTGGACTGTTATCAATTACAAAATTTCCAATAAAAAAAAAAAAAAAGACTTTAACCGTAATAATAACCGATTTTTTCTGTAAAATCGATTCCAGTGGTGTTTAAAGCAAAATTTCTTAGCCGAATTAAAGATATTCTAAGGTAATTATGTTGTTTTCCTTTATTAGCTGATTTTTTAAGTATGCAAAAAATTTAAATTTTTGAGAAAAACCAAAACTATTGTTTATATATTATTTTATAAAGAAAAAAATCTCTCTTCATTATCTATGTGATTATTTTGTTTTAAAAAATTAATTTCGTTTAAGAAGTTTTCTCCTTCCATTCCCTTAGAAAACTTCTTAAGTGGGTTTTACCCTATATATTTGTATATACATACACACACATACATACGCATAAATAAAACTTATTTCCTGATTTCCCGCTTAAGAAGTTTTAATCAGTAAGAACCTTGGAAAACTTCTAAAGCGGGTTTCACTGTATAGTACCATACAGTTAAACCTGTACAGCTCGATAATTTTTTTTCATTCCCCTCCATTCTCAATAAATTTATTTATTTCTCCTCTATAAAACCTCTATATTTTGAAATCTGATCTCCGTCTCTCGTAAATTTGAAGTAGGGTTATTATTTATACTTGAAAATAGTCAGTAATGGTTTTCTTCAAGCTGGGTTTCAGCAAAAGGAACAAAAGTAGTTGGTAAAGGGATTAGAAATTGAACTCCAGGATGAAGATTGGATGGCAGTCAGGAAGTGGGCGTTTCATTTCAGGAGTGTATAAATGTGAAGAATCCGCGAGTTTTAATAGGTAAAGAAGTGCTGTAGGATTTTGATAATGATGGGGATTAAACATATAGTCCAAAAGTCACAAAAAAAATCCAGAGAAGGTATATGATACTCTGAGACTTTCTGCAATCTTAAGAGGGCGCTGTTAGGATGGTTTGTCTGCTATTGCCAAACTAAGAATTATAGATCAAATGAAAAGTGTTTGACATCAATCTATATTAACACTAGATTTACGGATGATGATCATTTACCTATTTTTACTGAAGTGAGCCAATTTGACTCATACAAGAAAATTGAAGTTGTTTGCAAAGAAAATAGTTCCAAATTAATTTAAATGAAATGTTTATTATCAAAACATTCATGGAAAACATTTTTTACATATAAAATCTGTTTTTTAAAACGCATTTTCAGCAAACTTTTCTATTACATTTAGCACAAGGGTTTCTACATCTGTTTCTTTTGCATGATTGTTGAACTTGACAATTCTTCGGTGCGTCAGTAGCATGAATTTCTGTCCCTGGAATGGAAGTGTTCTCGACTTCTTCTCTATATTTACTTTATACTATACTTTATATACTTAATACTTTATATTTACTTTATTCTATATTTATTACTATATTAATCTATTTTCATATACATTCTATGAGTCAAATTAACTCACAACCGGAAAAATAGGTATACCGCATTTGATAATGCGAAATGAAGAGGTCTGCGGGGAAGAAGAATGAAAGTTTACATATATTTTACTTAATTAAAAACCAACGTATGTTTTTGAAAAGTGATATTAAAGTTTTATATATATATAGTGATCAAATTTTTAATGAGTCAAATTGGCTCGGTCCGTAAATCTAGTGTTAATAGAATCTATATTTATTCACTGGGGCATGTTATTATACTCTTTATTATGATCATCGTGTTGCATTGTTTTATTTACTAAACATGCAATTATGCTTGAAAAATTCTCTATTCTGGATTGAAATGTTACAAAATTTTAAAACCTGTATACCTCGAATATTTTACCTCTCCAGTAAATTTGAGATAGATAGGTTAACTGTATAATTTTATTCAAATGCTTTCTTGATAATTACTTTTATAATTATGTACAGTTATAAATGTATAATTGTACTATTGTCAATTTATGAATAGCTATCCGCTTCATGTCCAGCCTTTGGTCTCATTATTTGAGATTTCCAAATGGTTATATTTCTGTAGAAATTCTTATTAATTTTTAGATAATATTGTAAAAGATCTACCATAAATTTATTTATAATGTTATCCAACAAAACATATAAACATTTTAGAAGCTACTTTATTTGTAGATAAATTATGATAAATTATATTAGGCTATAATAGACTGTTTTAACTTTGAAAACATATTAATTTTTTTAAACCATAAAGACCACCTATCTTCAAAATAATCCTTCAATATGTAGCGGAGAAAATAACACAGATATATTATTTGTATTTTTATTATTCACTTAAATTTTATCTCTCTTGTTAATTATTATGTACCGTAATTTCGCACGTATAGTCCTCACCATCGTATAGTCCGCGGGCGTGAATTTTTGTTAAAAAAACTTGATAAATCATCAGATAGTCCGCACCACTAGATAATCCAAGGACTATAAGTCCAAAAATATGTATTTTAATATGACAATATTAAATCATTGTAAAAATGAAATACTAAGTACAGTAGAGAGCCAAAAAGTCCCGATATTCGGAATTTTTTTTTCTTTATAAATGTTAACCCTATGTCTGGATTGCTCAGCTGTCCGGTATTCCAGACAGAAACAGAGCGGCCTACGTTTCTGTGTTCGAGAACCCAATTACGTAAATCGTCCTCTACTGCAGGCCATTGTGTTTTTCCATGACGATTAGATCGCTGTCTTCCCACATTTTTTAATGTTTCCTTTTGCTCGCGCCAATTTCTTATTTCTTTTTTTTCAACCTCAAAATAATGGTCCGCTTCTCTCTTTCCATCCAATTCTGCTTTTCTGCTTTCTGAAGTACTTTCAGCTTGACATCAGCAGCAATACTGCGACGATGTTAAGACACAATGAATGACCAATATTACCGCGAATCAAACCTTTGAAAACAAAGCACTCTGTTACGAGTGGTCCTCGAGGTGAAATGACTATTGACCCTCAACCTTCGATCTTAAATCCATCCATTCTGTTGCCAATCGTTTGTAAAAAGTCGATATTTACTCGTATTCCAGGACACAATTTAAGATTGCGCTATTATGCTAGTACTGAGTAGTTCTGCTCTATAGATTTTTTTTTCATGGTTTACTACCGATACGATACGATGATATTTTCTTGGCGTCTAATGAGTCGTGCTTTTGTTTACATTTGATCATCGGCCATTAGGGCGACTCGCTTTTCCCTCCTTGTTCCGATTCTGATGTTTTGAATAATGAACAACCAGCAAGTCCTCGGCTGAATAAATTTGCTTTTTAAACACAGATAGTACGCTTACTATACGTGCGAAATTACGGTAAGTATAATGAACCAGAAAATTTATTTCCGAAAATGAATGATTTTCCATAATTATAAAAATGTAATTATTCTATATTATTTTTCACTCCCATGGGCACTGTTAATTTTGAAGGAGTGTATAAGACATTTATAGGGCCATTGTATATAAAACCACCAATTTGACTATTGTCCTTGCTGTAATTTAGGATTGCACAAAAGGGATCACCACTCTCCCATTACCTTAGTCATGTTTCGAAAGAAGTAGAGTGTAGATATACGAAAGCAAACATGATGCAAACCTACTTGAAAAGAACAGCCTCATCATGTAAATAGATGTCTGAAATAAATCTCTGGAATTTTTTCTAACGATAAAAATTATTACTCTTTGTGTTTGCTGATACACAATGGATTGTTAAGCGAAGTCCAAATGGTAGGGCGCTGCAACTTGGTACTGGAGTCCGCCGATACAAACCCACTGCTGACATGAATGCTCGTACTCACTCAGACCTGTACCGCGCAGACTCTGCTTTAAATTGTAGTAACGGTCTCCTTAGCCCTCACATAACAAACTAATAGATCGTTGAGCTCCGAACCACATATAGGCATTGATTTTTTATTTATTTATTATTATTATTATTTTATTTTTATTTATTTTTTTATCTTTTGTACGTGTAGGGTTTGGTATGCTGCAGTCATCATGATTGCATCACGATTGCTAATAATATATTAATGAATACTCGAAAAAGATTAAACACCAGGGCAAAGCCGTGTTTCTTAAATAACAAGGGATATATATATATATATATATATATATATATATATATATATATATATATATATATATATATATATATATATATATATATATATATATATATATATATATATATATATATATATATATATATATATATATAATTTAAAATATTAATGCTTTAGTCTTAAACTAAAATTACTAACTCCTATAATAAAAAGCTACCAAATCCGCGATTTCGTCATCTTCTTAGTAGCCTCTTGGCGTTAAACTCTTTTGTCTTAGAAAAATCTCCTTCCTGTTGGCGAAATTTACTAGCTATCCTACTTTGTTGATTAAGCACATTCCATTTCTCACGCCTGTGGCGTCCCCAAAGTTATAAAAGGCCGCACGGCCATGTTTTGAGAGTTTTTGTTGTTGGACTTTGCTAAAAAATAAAGACGCTGCTAAAGTTCTCTTGATAAATCTTATTATTTTCGCCGACGACTACACCCCTGAAGCATGGCATCCTACGCTATGTTTCATATATATATATATATATATATATATATATATATATATATATATATATATATATATATATATATATATATATATATATATATATATATATATATATATATATATATTATATATATATATATATATATATATATATATATATATATATATATAATATATATATATATATATATATATATATATATATATATATATATATATATATATATATATATCCTTTTGTTTGAAAGAATACGAACCGAGAGTTGACTACAAGGTCTAATCGACAACAATCTCCACGCTTCTCCCGTGTTCACTCCCCCTTCTGTTGTCCTCTCCATTTCATTTGCAGGCAGCTAATCAAGTGGAGAAAAAAATATTTTCTTCTCAAGCATGCATATTAGGATTCGAGATGTCCTAGTTTTAAATAAATAAGAATAGGTGGAACAAAATGATCTAGTATATGTAGGGTCGGGTTAATTGTCGGTGTTTCTTCAAAATCGGTTTCTTGAAAACTACCGTTAGGTCATTTGAAGTGATTTAAAAATCAAGATGTCAACGGTGTTTTATCTATGCCACAGAAATATCTGCACTAGATGCAGGTACCAGGAAGCCTAGTCAAACTCTTTATTCAATTCTTTGGATAATAAAAATACCACCTTCTATGGGAACTCACCGAAAAACTTTCTAGCTGGGACCTTGACTTAATTATTTCCTGTCCGTGATCTGACGAAGCAATGATTGTGGCTTGGAGAAAAAGATGAGTTATTATAAATAAATAGATCATCACACTGCACAGAACACGTGGCTATCACAGGTGGTGGTCAAAACGAAAAATGCATTTCTTTGTATGTGTTAAGCCTTAAGAAAAGGAAGAAACGGTTTGTTTCCGTGCTCTAAAGTCCTGTTTTCAGTTTCGACCCTAGGCATTGAGGTGTGAAATGTATGATTGATGAATGGTCAGCAAGCAAGTGGTCAGCAAAATAGGCAGGGTCTCCAAAGTATTATATATACGCTATAGTCTGTTTTCGGAAAGCCGTCTGACAGACCCTTTTGCCCATGTCAAGTTAAATGTGCAGCTTTTAGAGCAGGATCGGTGTTAGGTACTGATTTACTGCGACGAATTTGGTGCACGTGCCACGACTCCTACTTTGAGGGGAGGGAGCAAATTATGCATTTATCGAGGATTGTAATATATAATTTATTTAAAACTTAGAAAAGGGTAATATTTGAGTCATTTGTAAGTGTATAAACACTATTAAACTGATATTTAGCACATTCAATACCCAAGGCCTAATTGAAGCACTGGCCGACTGGGCCTAGGCCCTGGGCCCCCTAAAATTTTCTACTTAATTATAAAATTTTAAATAATTTAATTAACAAAGTTTGAAAATGTTTTTTGTTAATTCTTCAAGTTATATTTCATGAAACTTGAAATTTTTATAAATTAAGGTAAGTAATACATAAAGTTAATGTCTCTTGTTTTTTGCAACAATGGATTTTTATAAAATAAAAATAACTTTTTTATAAAATTATAATTTTTTTTATAAAGAAAAGGATTATTGATTTAAAAATTATTAATTCAGATTTTATTCTCATATTAGAAACTATCAAAGTAAATCAAATGTTCTGTTTAAACTTTTAGTATTTATTTATAAATAGCTCATAGCATGCATGAAGAAATTTATTATGGTTTGCAGTAATTAAAGGAATATAATACTGGAATAACAATTTATTACATTCAACATTTATAATATGAATCATTAAGAAAATAATTAACAAAATATTAAAGGAAAAAATCATTTATCTTATATATTATATAATATAAATTAGTAATAAATTAGAAATTTCAACCAGTTATAAAGAAATATTAGCAGCTTTTATTATATTTCTGAAACTTAGATACAATTGTTATTTTCACAAGACTTTTATTATTTTATTATTTTTTTTCTCTTATTAATTTTGTCTTAAAATTTAGGAATAGCTATTATTTGTTAATCTTGCTTTAGCTATTTTATTTTATTTTTTATTTAAAAACTTAATTGCAAGTGTTACAGTTTGCATCCTTGAGGATATACAGATTTTTGGCATTCGACTGTACTACAAAAGTATATAAACATAAAAAAATTAATATAAACTTTCCTATAAAAAAATATTCGTTTGTATCCCCTTTTATAAACTTTTTTTTCATTGAAAGGAGGGTAGGGGGCCCAAAAGACTACCAGGACCTGGGCCCAACTTTCCCTTGATCGGGCCCTGCCAATACCTAATACAGTCTGTATCGGTTATATGGTCAGCTTAGCGATCCAGACAAATCAGACCATATAAGCAGGGTGACCATATATGCGGAACAATACAACCCTATTGAATTGTTACAGGATTATATTCACCTATCAGAATGTAGTACTCATAAACAAATAATTAACATTCAACATTTTAAAAATAATTCGAGAATTAAAAACTACAGTAAAAATATGAAAAAAAAAATTTCTTTTTTTTTTGGGGGGGGGGGCTAGGGAAATTTATTAGCTTACCTAAATCGAAGTACAGCACACGTACGTACGTACATTCCTGTTCAATGCATTTAAAAATAATCAGATATACAAGTTTGCTTCCTTTTGTTGGTTGTTAACACAACTTTTCTAAGTCCTTAAGAGCTTTTAAATGCTCATCCGCTGCTTCGGAATAATCGTTGAAAACATGAAACTGACTATATAACAGGTAACAAGAAAAAGAAAAGGACTGTATAAGCAGTGTGCTTTGACACATGTTCCCTATTAAGTTAGACGGGACTTTAGAAAACTGACCATATAACCGGGATGACCTTAAAAGCGGATGACCATATAGCCAGTACTGACTGTAATTGTACAGGAGTAAAGTCTCATTATTAATTAAAACCATTTAAAATTCCCCGATTAGTTAGGGAAAATTTTCATGACTTATTTTATTAGCACTAGAATCTGGTTACCTCAAAGATTAGATTTATAGGTGTTATATACGATTTTGTTAAAATAAATAGTAAATATTAATATATTATACTTTTAAAGTATCCTCTCTTGTTCGGGAGTAGAGGAGAGAGTTTCATCTACAACATTATAGTGGAAATACATATGAGTGTGTATGTGTACCATAACTACTTTAAAGGTAATAAATTTTGCTCAAACATTTTTTATATACCTTGATTTTTGAAAATCCTTTTATTATTAAATATTAATAATATGGATAAATAAAAGAAAAAATACTATTAATTGGTATTGCTACTGTGCCATTCTAAGACCAGTGAGGTTTTATTTCCATTCGTCTACAGGGCTCCCTTTCTGATGCAAGAACTTTTACTTTTTCTCGTTGCGAGAGTAAAGTTTATCTGAATTTAAAATAGACCATAAAAGGCTTTCAAAATTGACGCTTATCTTTATTGGTTATGTTTACCCATATTGAAGGCTTGGTGCGAATCAGCTAATAACTAATGCGAATTCTCCAAGAAAGTATAAAGTTAATTCAACGATTTTTCAGTGAATATTTAAGTATTGTAGCGCCATCTATTGTCGGAGAACGTAATCATCATTAAATATGATTTAAAAAATTTTTTCTAATTTTTCCGATTTGTAATATATTTCTGCATTACTTCTAACTAGATATAAGTAGTTGAGAAATTTGTAAAAAGAATTTGTACTGTAAAGGTTAATTTTTTTTTAATATTTTGAGCGAAAGGCTAATTTTTGCATTCTGTTACAGAAGGTAAATAAGAAAAAACTCATTGTAAAATTACTATTTTAAACAAAGATTATATGCACCGAAGAGTTAAATGGTAATAACCACGACATTTCTAAAAAATTATTTAAATTTCTAAAATATTTGTTGAATGAAAATATAAATCGAATAGTTACCCATTTTAAAGTTTAGACATTTCTAAAAATTGCTTAAATTTCTAAAATATTTTGTAGAAGGAAAATAGAAATGGAAGAGCCAAAACATAACCATTTTAAACCGTAGGCATTTAAAAAAAATTGTTTAAATTTCTAAAATATTGGTTGAATAAAAATATAAATCAAAGAGCCAAAACATAATTACCATTTTAGAATTTAGACATCATTTCTAAAAAAACGTTTAAATTTCTGAAATATGTGTTGAATAAAATACTATTTTATTTCCAAAGAAGATTAAATGTTGAAAAAAGTAATTTAATTTTTAAATACTTATTTGTTTTCTACATAATGATAAGTGAAAAATCTCGTGATCACTGAATTTGACACTAAAATGCTATAAATTATTTTCTCTCTGGTTTTCAAACATTTTACTTTGCCAATTTATGAACAACCCCCTCCTTTCTTAGAACTTGTTTCAGAGCGAGATTGAAACACACCTGAATATAATGACGAAATATTTTTAATATTTATTATACACATTTGAACTTTTTTTAAAAGTTGTCCAGTGGTATTTGCTACAAAATTAAATAATAGATCTATGGATATGTATCTCGCATATACACTAATATTTAGTCTTAAATTCCATTTTTTAAACTTAATTTCCACAATTATATTCCTTTTGGAAAACTACATAGTTTTTGTAAATTTCGTCAGCTATTTGTATAAATTTTGAAAATTATCATTAAAAAGTCATGAAAAATTTGCGACGCTTAAAAAAAGACTTTATATCTCTTTTAACACTAGATTTACGAATGTTGATCATATACCTATTTTTACTGAAGTGAGCCAATTTGACTCATACAAGAAAATTGAAGTTTTTTGCAAAGAAAATAGTTCTAAATTAATTTAAATGAAATGTTTATTATCAAAAAATTTATGGAAAAAAATTTTTACACATAAAATCTGTTTTTGAAACCCATTTTCCGCAAACATTTCTATTACATTTAGCACAATGGTTTCTACATCTGTTTCTTTTGCAGGATTGTTGAACTTGACAATTCTTCCGTGCGTCAGTAGCATGAATTTCTGTCATTGGAATGGAAGTGTTCTCGACTTCTTCTCTATATTTACTTCTTAGCGCTTCAGCCAATTGGAAAATATCCCAGTCCTGATAGGACCAATAAGTTTCATGTTATGCGATTAACTGTTAAACCATTCTATGAGTCAAATTGGCTCACAACCGTGAAAATAGGTATACCCTATATGATAATTCGAAATGAAGGGGTCTGCGGGGAAGAGGAATGAAAGTTTACATATATTTTATTACTTAACTAAAAACCAACGTATGTTTTGAAAAGTGATATTAAAGTTTTATATATATATATATATATATATATATATATATATATATATATATATATATATATATATAGTGATCAAATTTTTAATGAGTCAAATTGGCTCGGTCCTTAAATCTAGTGTTAATATATGAGCTATTTTTCCAAAAAAGCCCAAAAAAGTAAATCATTATTAATACTCATAAATAAAATTGATTGTTAAATGACTATTAAATAGTTGCAAATCATTTTCAGCTATTTCTGATACAGGGCCAAAATTATTTTTTCCCCTTTCGTGTGTGGGTGGTCCCCTAACTCTAGAAGTTCCTCAGAAGTCACTGGAAAGTGTAAGTATATTCTTGATATGGTCAAAGTTAGTCAACTGATTTCCAAGTAAACACGTAGGCCCAGTTGGCGATGACGCTTGGTCAGCAAAGGCACATGAGTGGGACGTTTGCTTCTTAGCCCCATATCCAACAGTGTCCGCTGAACAGTGTGATCCGATACTATTCTACTTGCCCCTGCACTGTATTAGTTTGTCAGCTAAGCCACTGTCTGACACCGGTTTTGCTTCACCATGTGAGACAGTCTCCGACGACCTTTTTCTTTGATAGAGGGTGGAAGTCCAACACCATGTAATCTACTGGTGGTTTCACCGTCATTCATCCACTTTGCATAAGTGCTAGCAACTGTAGATCGCGAACAACCCTCGATTCGTGCAGTTTCGGAAATACTTTTTCCGAGCTTTCGAGCCATTACAATCTGCCCTCTATCAAAATCGCTTAGATCCGCAGCCTTTTTCATCGCACACAGAAGTAAGTGAAAAGAATGATTCTTAGACTCTCCAGCAGCAGTTTAATACCACTTCCACTTTATCTCGTGCCTTCCGCGTCATACAGGCGAGTTCATTGCAAAATGTAGGGGGTGGTCATAATGTTTTAGCTCTTGAGTGTATTTCTAATTCCTCCGGGGTTTCAGAAGATTACATTAAAAAAAAACTAAGAGAAATACAGCAGATAACAACATAGCACTCACTATACACAGAAACAATTTAGTTTTATTTAAGCCTTTACAGGTGTTGATCCTATAGGGTGTTAAACCTTGGTCATGCGTTATACCTCAATGCGATAGTCTCGTTCTTGCCAGACACTGCTCAACATAGTATTATAAACGGTATTCACAATCTTTCAAGCCGTTCTGCTAAATCACAAGGCAAATGAATTAAGAAAACGAGGTTTTTTTTATAGCCCCATAAAAAAAACAGGTACACTGTGTTAAATCTGGTAAGCGTGGGGCCTATGGGAAAATAGTACGTCATCTTCGGAAGCTTGCCCAATCAATAGAAGGGAAATTAAATAAAAAACTTGTCATCTACTACCAACTGCTATTATCAAAACCTTAAATTGCTAGGTATGTAAAAGCAAGGTTCTTTTTTCTAGATCCATTTTAGTTTTTTAGTATAGTGTTTTAAAATCCCAGAGAAAATTATGAATAGCCCTCTAATGAATTCAGTCTATTGGTAGATAAAATACTTGCAGAAAAAGTTTTAAAGAATTTAAAATTCAACTGCTGAAAAAAACTCATTTTTGTCCATTTTTCGACATTTTAATAGTTTTAAATCCCCGAAGAAGCCATTTTCATTTCCATCTGCGAAAATGCGTGGAAACAATATCTCTTGGTGCAAATATCGTTAATTTTCATTAGAGGAAACATCATTAAAGATTTAAAGGAAAAAAGCAATGAAGAGGAAACCAAGCAAACAAATACAAATCCTTAATACAAACAGTCCACATTACAGATGAAAATTCTTGCGGTTATTTTATCTTCGACCGCTAAAGAACGTTCGGAAATCAATGGAGAAAACAAAACTGAAAATACTTGTTTGTAATACGGCGTATCCGCTTCCGTAATGGACCGCTTGCTCTTCTTTTACTTTGTTTCCAGTCGATCATCCACTAATAAGGATAAGCCGGTATGCGGAATGTTCTCGATAAGGAATACAATAATTTCACCCCAGGATATAACAAGTAAATCAGCCGGTTTCGGAAATGCCTCGGAAACAACGCAGTTATTGGATGAGGTAACAAAATATCTGAAACTTTGCGAACAGGATCTAGTAGCTTTCAAACTTTGTTAAAGGAGCTTTAGAAGTTTTAAACGTCGAAAAAAATCGAAAAAAAAATTTACGAATTATTGTATTGAAATTTTCAACATATTAAAAAGTATTTAAATATCCTAGAATATGATTTCACAAACCGATTTATAGACTGTATTCTACTTTCCACCAATCTATGGTTGGGAGGTATATCATTAATGACGTCACGGGGTTTAACAATTAAAAAAAATGTACATTTTTAAAAAAGAAACAGGTTCTTTCTCAGGGGTGGAGAAGATGCATACGTAATGAGTAAAATTTAAAATATTTAAGGAAAATTTTGTTGATTTTATTTCTAGATGAATAACCGATGTTGTTCAAGTATGATTCATATATATATGTAATAAGATGGATTGTAATAAACGATGGGTGGTTGCAGTCATGGTCCATAAAATCAACGTTTCAGCCAAAGATCTTCATTAGCAGAACGTTGGAGGACGGGTTCCCACTGCATTATAGGGACAGGACAAACTGAGGGGTCAGCTAACAAGAAGTTACAAGTAAAAGGCCCTTATCACCTGGGTCAACATCTTGGTCCAAATCCGTGAGAAAATCTTTAGGAAAATCTGCCTCCTATAGTGTGCATCTCCGTTTTGTTTGTTATTTTCTAAATTGTCCGTTAGGGCAATGTAGAATTATAATTCGTTAAAACCCTTTCCCTGAGGACGTAAACTGGAGCCCCAGTGGTCAATTTAGGTTAGGGGTAAAAGGGGAAAGCGAAAGGACCCTTGAATATTTGCTCTTGACTTAAGATTTGAAAATCCCTGAGGATTTTCTGGGGCCGTCTTTGGGATTTTATGCCAAAGGCCTACATTAGTTTCCCGATCCAGTTGACTTTTCCTTACACACATATATTCTAGATTATATATATATGTATGTATGTATACTAGTTCAACTATAATTTTGTCTGGGGAAGAGCTAATTTTCAAATCGAGTGATCAAGTGATTTAGAGTATTTTGTACTCAAAGCTAGAGATAAAAATCAAGTACTTCAGTTACGTTCATATGTAAGATTATATATATATATATATATATATATATATACATATATAGGTAATATTTCAAAATTATTACCCCTAATACAGCTGTCCGAAATTCTGTTCTCTCTTTCTCATTTTTAATATATAATTATAATATATAATTTTAATATGTAATAAACTTTAAGATAATGAGTGCTCTCCAACCTATCTCTTTTTATCCATTTCTCAAAACTAATTCCGATATAAATACTAAATTTCTGTCCACCTTTTTCAGCTATCCCAGGGAAATAGGTAGTATTGTTTCTGCAATAATTAAATAGCTAGTGCAAGTCTTCAACTTTTTAAATGGTCAAGGTTCACTCTTTTCCTCACAAAATTACTAAACTAGATTAATTCTTATGAGAACAAAATACTGCGACTCACTGTGGAATTGACATCAGTCTGAAATGTGCATATTCTTCGGGAACTCTATGTAGAGTTGTTGCACTCTAATGACGGTTGGTAGGTTGATATGTTTTTTATATTAAATAAATGGGAAGTTCCTCGTCACTATGGACGTAATTTTTCTGATGTCACGACTGCCAGACTTATCTTTGCCCAGGAAGCCCTGGCAAATTAAATAATTGGAGCTAATCGCGTGTAAGTTTTTGAATTATAGGGTCTAGTGGGGTAAAATGGGTAGAGTGATTTCTTACTTAAAAAACTATAAACAAGCAATTTTTTGCATGTATTCATGCAATGGGTTCTGTAACGTCACTGGATTCTTTGGTAGCGTGTGGGTGTCGAAGTTGTAGTGACACGACGTACAGCTTAAAACAATAACAATCTTAATTCTGGACTAAATATAAACCTATTTACAAAGTAATGGAAATCACAGGGGCTCAGGATGAGCTGGTACGGATCCAAAAGTCCCAGGTTCAAGGTGAACCTAAATATCTCTGCAAATCTGTGGCGATAATCTGCGGTCAGGTGCCTGACATATATACCGTTGTACATGGGTAGAACTCGGATTCCTTGAGTCCCACAAAAACTGGAGATCGGCTTTTCAAAAATAAACCCAACCTTCCGTTGTTTCGTTTTCTCTCCCGTAGCCAATATTCTTACGGCAAAAACTTTCTCCGTCTGACGCCACCTTTCGCCTCTTCCTATTGGCTTTTCCTTCCCGCGTCGCCGTCCTGCTAGCCTCCGATTGGTCCTCTCGTTGGCGTCTGATAGTCTGTCCTTTTGGCGTCGCGTTCGACCATCTAATTACCTCGGACATCTCAAGGCATAACCAAACCGAAAATTCTTTGTAGTTTAGTGTCAATTTTCCAGGTAGAATATCACCTTGGCCTGGGTTTTAACAAAATTTCTATGTGAAACTAGTGGGGTGTCGCGACGTCACAGTTCATTACCATTATTGTTAAAAGATTTTAATATAATCTCTTAAATTGTAAATTTATAATTTTGTACCTCTTATTTTATACCCATTTTAACCCAGATGTGGGGTAAAATGGGTATTAATTAAAAATGCTATTAATTATGCAAAGTTTTTTTTTTAAACATTATTTTTTAGCTACAAATACATTTATGTGTAATATATAATTACAATTTATAATGGAAAACTATAATGGCCATGGTTATTAAGTTGAGCGACGTCCTACTATATCAGAAACAGCCATCACTTCTCCGGCCTTAGTTTGTACCCACTTTCTTTTTCGTCTGGCATTTTCTAAGGCTATTTTTGTTCCTTACAACTGCAGTGGTGAAAATGTTGTGCGGATGGCATTTTTTAAATTCCTTATATAAAGAAGAAATGGCAAAATTCGTAGTGGTTGAACTGGAAGTTTGCGTAGAAAGAGCTTCCATAGTAGCTGTTGTTGAAGTCTGTGCATCATTGTTTACTGTTATTTCTCCACCTTTATTATTAACACTATTTTGTGTTCAACAGCCTTTTTCCTTCATAGTTTCCAATAACTGTTTGAGCAGGTTAGGGAATGTCGCTTTGGACACTTTTTAAAGACAGCTCTTTCATGTACCACATTTTCAGGGTTTTTCTCCAGGCATACTTCAGAGGGGCAAATACTTGACGTCCAAAGGTTGCATGGCATGGCTTCAGTTTGATGGGAGGCAGTGAATGGGGATACTATTGTCCATCGCTTGTTTTACTGTTTTATATGTCAAGTGACTATCGAATATTAAAAAATGGGTTTTTCCAGGTGTTCCACTTGTTTATGTCCCATCCAAGATTCAAACATTGTATCATGCATCCACCCTGACTCTGTGCAGCCATATAATGCACCAGGTGGTTCACTCTTGGTCCAAGTTTCATATAAATTTAGACTTTTGTACACAGTGAAAGTTGGAAGAAAATTTCCAGTCGCATATGTACAAAACAGCCCTGTAAACACATGTATTTTCAGGCTTTACTATTCTTGTATTAATTTACTCTGTACTACAGCAAATAAATTTTAAAAAATACTATGTAATATTATTTCCACTAAATTTAAAGGTCTGGTTTAAATTATTACATTTAAAAATTTAGAACTTTAAAATAAATTGTTAAGCTTAACCAATACCCATTTTCCTCCATCATACAAAAATAATCATTAAACATAAAATATTTAAAATATTTCTCGCATGTTCTTGAAAAACTGTTGTTCAGAAACCTTTGCAGTTGATTATTGAAAAAAAATATTGACAATAAAAGAAATAAAACATTATTTTTTTTTAAGTTTTTAAGACCTTAGTAAAGAAGAATGTGTTCATGAATTGCAAAAAAGGCAATCTATGTTAACAGATGCAATATGTAAAACTTCTTAAGTAAAATAAATGTTGCCAACAAATGTCTAAAAATATATTACAAGGCTAAAATATAATTGTTAAAAGTTATGATGTGTCTTTTAAGTAAATTATAAAAAATACCCATTTTACAACACCAGACGCTACCTAGCTTGTTAATTTATCTTTATTTTTGACATTGGCTGAAAAAGCGTGACAGACATACATATGTAATAAATCAAAATTATTACCCCTAAAATAGATATCTAAAATCTTCCCTTTAACCCTTCTCATTTTTTAATACCAAATTTTCTAAATGTCAGATAAAGAAGTGTTCCAGACTTAAATTCGTTTAATCATCTCTCTAAATGCTGGAATTAATACTAAATTTATGCCCACTGACCACTTTTGGCTCTCAAAATGGCTGAACAATCTTAAGTCTCATGGGAGCAGAATCTCGATGCTCACTCGCTGTGAGCCTACTTCACCGACAGAATGTATAATCTTTAAGCTTTATATGCAGAGCTGTTACATTGTATAGACGATGGTGGGATTCTCAGTAAATGTAAAATTGTCTGACTTCGTTTATTTACTTAAATAAACTAGAGCTTGCACATTAGATGAAAAAAAAAAAAAAAAACGATCGGTTAATTTGCTGTTGACGGTAGCTCTGCAGCCGTCTGGTATCACTAGAGCTCAGCGGAAATTTATCCGTCGTTTTGAACTAGAGGTGTATGCAACCCAGTAAATCTTTGCACGCACAGCGGTTTTTCTACCATTTTCATCGGACTTTCGTTGTGAATATGAATAGTTCCGTGAACACGAGCGTTATTGATAATGAAATTCTGATTTCAAGAGACCTGTTTTATGGGATAAAACTCTGGAATTTTTGAAGAACAAAAACTCTACTCGTAAAGCTTGGCATGAAGTTTGCCTTGAATTTCGAAGCGATTTCGATCATTTCGAAGAAAAAGAGAGAAATAGGAATTTGGTATCCATATTTTCTCACATACTTATACATCCAGTGGCAGAATACTTTTTAACAGTCTGCAACGGAAGTTGGGTCTCGTAAAAATAGGCTGCAGAATAGTGCACGACTATAAAAACTTTCGTATTTCTGCTTATTATTTAAATATACGGCTTTTCATAACTGTTTCCTATAGAATTAAGGATTGTAAATATTTTTAGAATTTAAATATAAACAGTATATATACGAATTGTAAATTTTTAGCGCAAGAAAAATCGATATGAATAAATTTCGATTAGTTGAGTATTTGACCTATTAACATTTTTCTCACAGTCGCAGCCAAAATGCCTGAATTTGGACACCCCGGACGAATGTAGAGGTAGTCCGCCCCTATAGAGCGGGTCCTTCTTTGTAGCAGCATAACTTTTACACTGAGTAAGACTACGGTGACGGAAATTTTCCCGCCCTGTGTGTAAACGTAAATTTCGTTAATCGGCGACGGTAAATTCTCCGCTAGGTAAAAATTCCGCTGTGTGTACAATCAGCCTTCACGTTTCTTTTTATGCAAATTGGAGTCCTTTTTGTCCAACAGGCCAGGAAAACCTATATGAGAGGGGTTAATCTCCAAAGCAATCGATGAAGAAATACATATATTCACCGGTTACATACACACATATGTAACCAGTGGAATTCTTTTTCCCCAATGACATGTTAAATTAGCCCCTATTATTTGAATAACCCTAGCTTACTGGGCAATAAGAATGCCTAAGTAATTTGCAGTCGTGGAGTCATTAAAGAAAGCGAAGTCCAACATTGTTGAACTTTAAATTTATAGAGTCTAAAAATGAACAGATCAACTGTTTGTCTTTACAGGGAAAGAGCTTTTCATTGAAAGCGACAAGAAAAATACATCTTTCAATGATTTTTGCATTCCAGAGCTAGAGAACACGTGATTTTGTTCCCAAGAAACTGATTATTCAGCGTTTTTTGGGAGTCAAGTAAACTTTCATAGTTGAAACTATCTCGAAAACTACAGAGGCAGCAGTTTAGTGAATGGAGGAGTGAAACTGTTTTTCTGGGACAGCTAAAACATGTGGCTAGTGGACAGGAAATTAGCATTTATTCAAGCGTTAGTTTTCAGGGACGGGTAAAAAGAGTTTAAGTCGGCGGACACTTCTTTAAATTTGACATTTTACAGCTGTGGAGTAAATATTAAAAGTAAAAAAGAGAAAAAGAAGAATTATAGATAGATATTTCAGGTGTACTAAGTTTGATATATTGCACAAACGTATACACACACACACACATATATATTATATATATATATATATATATATATATATATATATATATATATATATATATATGTGTGTGTGTGTGTGTGTGTGTGTGTGTGTGTGTGTGTGTGTGTGTGTGTGTGTGTATGTGTGTGTAAGGAAAATTCTCAGGGATTTTCAAAACTTAAATCAAGGGCTAAAAATTCCCGCGACATTTTGCATTTCCCCTTTTTAACCCCATACCTAAATTGACCCCAAGGGCTACCGTTTATGCCCTCAGAGAAGGGGCCTGACCAATTATAAACCTACATGGCCCTAGCGGACAATTTAGGAAATTTCCAAATAAAAAGGAAATACACGCTGTCTTGTCCCTTGGGAAAATTTTTTCTGGCTTCGCTCTTAGGTGCACCTGTGTTCGAGCAGAGGGATTTTTGTGTCTTTCTCTTGTCTGTCGTTGACAAGTGAAGATGTCCGTTTTAGCAGCTCTAAAATAAAGTTTTAATTAGACTTGTGCCGTTCTCTTTCAATGGCCCGACTGAATCGTTATTACTGTTAGCTGATTAAGGCTTCTCCTTGCCCAGTAGCCCGGGCAAGTAAAAATAATAGGGGCTATAATGTCCAGCAGTTTTATAATTATTGGATTACATACATATATATATATATATACACATATTATTACATACACATATAAATGTGTGTCCGTGTATGAGAGAGACAAACTAAGAAACATATATATTAAAAGACTAGGAGCGACATCTATCGTCCACTAGTAAAGGTGATTTGTTAAGGGCTATCCGGGGATGTAGTGGATAGAGAAAATAATGTCTACATTTTTCGTTGGGATATCAAAGTTTGAAAAACAAAATTTAATGAGTCTAAAGATATTGGATATATGTATAAAGAACAAGTATTATGCATACATACAAACAAACTTTCACTTATATATTTCACATGGGCTTTAATTGTTAAAGAATCAAGTCTACCAACTGAAAAAGAGATGTTATTTTTTTTAAGGTTCTGAAAACATTTTCTTAGGGATCGATTGGGACTGTGTAGCTTTTCTCTTCGAGAAATGGTCTACAATCGATTACTGAAGACAGTTCACGAAAGAAACCCTTTTCTTTTTGTACTGCTTTACAGTCGGAATGGAAAACAATACGGAATTCGTGCAAGGAACTGTTCAATATAGACAAAGATCCAAATAGAAAGTGTAAGAGAGAAAAGTGTTCTGAAAAGTGTAACAGTCAGCAGTTTATCTGACCATGATGAACTCAGACTCGACTGAATCAATTAAAAAATTCACTATATTTTATTAAAAAGCATATAGTTTATTAAATGATCGTATAAAATTTAATATTGAGAGCATTACATTTTTCCATTTAATTAATATATTTTGAGCACTCTCCACTCTCCCATAAGCCATCGAACAATCACCGTTTGTATTTCCGGACACAAATATCGATGTAAATCTTGTCATCAGGGACGTAACTAGGTCCTTTAGCTCACGTGGCAAAAAACTGATCTGTGCTACCCCCCCCCCCGCTAATATAGTGAGAAAATATATAAATGTTTTTTCTATATCATATATTTAGAATAAACTCAAAATATTTTGTTAATTCTTAAAGCGTTCCTAGTATATTAATTTTTTATTTTTTCTTCTATATTTATTTTATTAATATTTAAAAATATTTTCGAACACTCTAGGGGTATTATTTTGCTGATAAACTGAACAGTTTATTTGAGGGAAATATTTTTTTATTTCCACGTTGAATTTTTATAAAAAATTGATGTATTTCGAAATTTAAATTTAGTTTTAACTATAATAATTTCCAAATTTAAAACGAATACCCGGATTTATATAAAGGCATATTAAGACTGTTTGGTAAACATTTTGTAAGAATCTATAACAAGTTTAGTCTCTAAGAGCATTTTAAAAAATAAGAAAATGTGTTTAAAAAGTAATTTTTAAACACATTAGATTTTAAATATAAATCTGATTCTGTAATAAAAAAAATACTTTTCAACTTTTCTTTATTTCTACTTAGGGAATCGTCTTCTGTCGGACCCCATTCCCCTCACGGTGTGGCGTCCCTATGACTGAAGCGCCGGTGGCAAATGCCACCTTTGCCAAGTCCTAGCTACTGCCCTGTTTGTCATGTTATGACAGACTAGAATGTTAAGATTTGAAGTGACGTTTTGAGAAACCTTTGTATATAAATGTGCAATGTGCGCATTCAGATATACCGCATTTATTAGTGTATAACACACTTTTTCTTTTCAAGAAAAAATGGCAAAAAAATATGTCTTGTTTATAACAAGCACCTAAAACTTGATGTATAAGTGACTCCACATTATAAATTGCTACGAGTACCCAATGAATCAATCTGAAAAGGTCTTTCATCTTTAGATGTCATTCTGAAGATGACTAATAAATGCATTCTTGAAGAAGTCCTTCACGCGTGTTATTGGTCACCTTTGGCTATTGGAAGATTTTCGGTTACTCTGGAGTGACAGCTGCGGTAGCTCAGTCGTCAAAGGGGGCTGATCTCATAACTTGAGGATCCAGGTCTTATTAGTCCTCTTGTTGCGAAAAAGCAGACCGTAGCGCACCAAACCAAACTATAACTGGAGGATTGTGGAATCAATGAGCAGGACAAAAGCCACCTTGTTCATTAATAGAGGCTGGGAAACATAAAATAGGGTCGTAGTCCCAATGTCTCTTAAGTTCTCAACCGATTCCTCTGGAGGTGACAGACCATACCTGGGGATCTTCTGCTTGGTTCCTGCTTCTAAATTACGAGGACCTACTTTGTTTGCATGTGTTATCCGTAGGGAGCAATGTTAGCTGCCAATATGGGGCTCCCATAATAAAATGGTCAACAAATTCTGCATCATTGTATGGGAGAATGCGTAACAGGGAAATATCCACGGGTTACTGAGAAAACAAAACTATGAAGTGAACGTTGGGGCTAAAATTGAAGACCTCTTGCAGCACTTTTTTTATACGAATGGCTACATTCTTTTTCTTTCTATAACGAATGTTTTATGACAACATGTATGCAAGATGAAGAATGGATCAAGTTATACTGCAGTATTTGATTTATAAGTAGTGCATTATGTGTGTTTTCAGTAGAAACTCGGGACTTCAAATGTAATTATTAGTGCTGCCATTAGTGTTGTATAAAAGGTGAAATAGAAATGAAACATAGATGCAGCAATACTTCGATACTGAGTAAGATTTTTACCCTTTCATTACCTACTTTACATACCTTTCTTTACGTATGCTGTGTGGTAATTACCAGGGCTGGAATTAGGGTGTGGCAAAAATGTATTTGCTACAGGTTCAGAATTATATGGGCACCACACTGTGCACAAACTGCTTCTTAAGCGCACCCAGTGATAGGAATGAGATCCAAGCGAAGACAATTCATCTTCGCATAGGGACGACTAAAAGTTGAAAATAATAAATAAAATTCCATAATTATCTTTAAAGGGTAGTGTTTAAAGACAAGAAGTTAAAATTATGTTGTTGTTACATACGGCAAATAAAGGAACAATCCACCAAAATAGGCCATTGGTTTTAACACCGATTATAAATTTAACATTCAAAATACAAAAATATTAAGAATACCAGTACAAAATACCAAGAGAATTAAAATACAAAGACATCCAAAACAAAAAAGATGATTGAAAGTGGACAACATTTAAAATAATTATAAAATCACAATCAATCTCCTTAAAATCCACTCTTGAAAGGCCGAACGATGGCCGAATGGTTAGGGTGCTGGCCTTCGGAACTGGAGTTCGTGGGTTCGAATCCCACTATGGCATGGATGTTCGTAGTCGTTCGGAATCGGCTTTAAGCAGTAGGTCTCGATCTCATTAGCCCTCGTGTTGCAAAAAGTAGACCGTAGCGCTCAAAACCAAACCTAACCTAACCACTCTTGAAAGACTAGAGGGGACCGAATGTTTGGGACATGCGATTTCTTTCAATACAATATACCAGGCAAAGATCACTTCTAAGTTGCAGCTCAGGGTCATTGTCCGAATAGACGGGTAAGTGGTCTTTATTCATATTATGTATCTTACATATACGGCACAGACTATCAGTGTATATACCTATCCTGCTTAAGTGTTCGTCTCAGCAGCCATGTCCGATTCCCAGTCTAAAATTAGACACAGCTTCTATACATGGTCTGCGACTAAACTCTTTCCAGTCATTTTTAATATTCTCCCAGGGTTTATCCTTTGATTTACTAACCACTTCTATGTTATAGTTCAACTTAATACTCTCTCGTATCCATCTTTTAAGGGAATTCAATGGAATAGGACTCTCTTCCATTGAAAAATTATCAAAAAGAAAAGAATGTGTGGGTTTTTACATTTATGTATATCAGAATAAATTTCAACTTGGAACGTTTATAAACAGTTTTAGAAGGAATTCATTACCTAGAACTAGAGAATGTAAGAGACGCATCCAGAAAGTTTCCCTATTTAAAAGAAAAAATGAAATCACGCTTTCACGGGCGTATTTATTGGAAACAAGTAAAGCAATGTTTCAGCTATTTTTCAACATATCCACCACCAGAATTGAGACACTTGCCGTATTGTGGGATCCACTTTTGTATTCCTCTGTCGTAAAAACTATGCTGCACTTGAATGGAACCAGCCTTCCTATCCCAGAACACCGTGCACATTCCTTTCCGTATCGACAACGTCTGTTTGAATTTGGTCCTGACCGAAGATCCACCATGATGCCTATGCATTGAGCTTGCTGCTTGGTTTCAGGGATAAAGCGCGAAATCCAAGTCTCATTGCACGTGACGATCCTGTCGAGGAACTCGCCGCCGTCATCGTGATACGGTAGCAGAAATGTCAGGGCTGCGTCTAAGCTTTGAATTTTGTGTTTCGGGGGGGGGGGGGGGGGGGGGGGGGGGGGGGGGGGGGGGGGGGGCGGGGGGGGGGGGGGGGGGGGGGGGGGGGGGGGGGGGGGGGGGGGGGGGGGGGGGGGGGGGAGTGTCAGTTTCGGCTCATAGACCTGACAGAGCTGACGATGAATTTCAATTGGCGCAATGCTTTGTGCATTCAAGATCACCGACCGAACCTTGCAGGCGGCGGGAGAAGGAATTAGAGTTTCCATTTCGGACCACTGCTACCCCGCTACTGGCACGAATCGGGACTTGTCCAGCTGGCATATGATTAATACGTCATAGATCTGTTACGCACGCGCAATTAACACGGCTAATTACGTTTACTTTAAAGGGGAAAACATCGGGAAACTTACTTTCTGGATGCGCCTCTTATATCCAAATTTAGTAGCTGCGTTCAAAATCTTTCTATGCCTTCTTGTAAAGACCATTTCATGTGGACCTTTTTTCAGAGGTGAAAGTAAAAGAATTATATCTCGTTGGAGTAGAAATAACTAGGGAATATACCTCTATTGTACATTCAAAAAGAAACCTCAAGCATTCATCAATATTTCAGCAGATTCTAAAGATAAGAAAGTAATACTGTAAATACATTTCGTTTTTATGTGATACATAAATATAAAGTTATTAGTTTTTTTAATTTGTGAGTTGTGAGTTCATTCAGAATATATTATATACAGAAAAACATGTTTGTATATATTCTCCACTATATTTTGAAGTAGGAGGCAAGCCAGTTTTTTTCCACGGGCACCAAAGGATCTAGTTCCGACCCTAGTGATTACAGGAAGCAGTAAAAAATATTTCTTCTGTAACACCCACCTCAAGTTTCTGCTCTAATTTTTGGCAAAAGAGAGCCTGTTTAACATGAGCGAACGTGGTATATGCAGCATATTTACCAGAAGACATATTCCCCCGGAAAACAAGCTGAATCTATAAAACCGACACTCAATTAAAATAACTGTTGAGATGCGGCAAAGTTTCGGGGCTGCGGTCGTTGTGTTTAGTCAGGGCAAAGATATCGGAAAACTATAATGATCTTGAAAGCTGTAATCCTATCGTGGGGCTGAGAAAGGGGAAAAGCCGGTTTTTTCCTTTTTCCCCTCTTCTCTACAAACTTAATATTTCCATAGGATCGATTACCGCTAAGAGGGAGGCTCTTCGTTTTAAAATCGGGTAAATTTCGAAGTACGCTGATAACAGAACGCGCAATAATCTCCAATTTAGGGTTAAAGCAGAGTCGTTGAGATAACACTAACGCCATTTGCTGAACTCTTTTTCGGCTTGTTCAGATAGTAGTGTTGTGTAGATTATATACGTACTTTTCAGAGGGGAACATTTAGCCTTTCCCCATCCCCAGTTAATTATATATACATGCACATACATATATGTGTATATATATATATGTGTGTGTATATATGTATATGTATGTGTATTATATTTATATGTATATATAGTATTATGTATATATATACATATATATGTGTGTGTATGTATATATATATATATATATATATATATGTACATATATATGTAATGTAAAAATTTAATACTTTAATCCTAAACTAAAATTACTAACTCCTCTATTAAAAAACCACCAAATCCGCAATTTCATCATCTTTTTAGTGGCCTTTCGGCGTTAAACTCTTTTGTTTCCTTCCTGTTGGCGAGCTTAACTCGCCAACCTATTTTGATACTTAAGAGCACTTCTAATTTGCAGAGTTAACAAATTCCTTTTTCACATGGGTAGCGTCCCCAAGGTTATATAAGGCTGTGCGACCATTCTTTGTTGGATTTTTGCTCTGTACGTTGCTTAATAAAGATGCTACAAAACTTCTCCTGAAAAATCGTATTCTTTTTCTGTGACAACTACATCCCTTCGACTCTGTTGCATCCTCGAAGCATAGCAGGCCGCAGGCCCATATATATATATATATATATATATATATATATATATATATATATATATATATATATATATATATATATATATATATATATATATATATATATATATATATATATATATATATATATATATATATATATATATATATATATATATATATGTATATATATATATATGTATATATATATGTATATATATATATATATATATATATATATATATGTATATATATGTATATATATATATATATATATATAAATATATATATGTATATATATATATATATATATATATGTATATATATGTGTATATGTGTATATATATATATGTATATATATATATATATGTATATGTATGTATATATATATATGTATATATATATATATATATATATATATATATATATGTATATATATATATATATATGTATATATATATGTATGTATATATATATGTATATATGTATATATATATATATATGTATATGTATATATATATATATATATATATATATATATATATATATATATTTATGTGTGTATATATATATATTCTCCCAACAGCGAGTGATCACTCGAATTTTTTCCCAATAAAGCAAGAGATTACTCAGCGTTATTGACAGTTAAAAATGAACTTTGATCATTTAAATAAGCTCGAAAATGTGTGCAAGTGGACAGAAAATTAGCATTTATTCTAGCTTTAGTTTTGGGAGACGAGTAAAAATAATTTAAAAGAGTATAAACGATACCCCATATTTTTGTTAGTTTCTTATTATTTACAATTTTGGCATTTGCATCGACATTTTATGACTTTTCTAGACTTTCTATGAATTAAATCTTTCAGTAGTTCATCGATTGAAATCAGAACAAATACCTTTATCTATTATTAGAGTACTGTGTTCACATAAGATAGCAAAAAATCTGTTATATTTTTGAATAAATTTGCATTGCGAATGTAAAACATTTTCTGATATTTTACGCCTAAGACTCTAACATTTGCACTTTGATACAAAGAGAAAAAAACCCGTTTTTTCCCTGTTATTTCTTTTTTAATTTGATTTTTATTCGAAATATGAAGTTTTTCCCATTATTTTCGTTTATTTTATAATCATAATTTTCAGTGCTATGATAATAAAACTAAAAATTACTAAGGCCAAAACAAATACAGCCAGTTCTGCTGTTTTGGTAACTTAACAGTAGGGATACCCTGTCCAATCAGAAGGATTTATTTGAATGCCTTGGACGAACTATATAAGTTTTGTGAACTTGCGGGCTACACGGCCAAGTGGGTCCGATTCTGTGCATGAATGAGTAACCTTTCCCAAACTCGTATCCAGATCTTTCGATTGTAAATTAGATCGCGAGAAAGGACGATAACATACAATATAAACATAGTACTGTAAAGTGAAGTTTTTTAATACATATAGCTATTAGGGATGAATGCGGTCCACGAAACTGCTGAAAAAAATAACGTAACTTGACGAATCTTAAAATGCCGGACCAAATAACAAATAAGAGAGTGTGTATGTCTTATACAAATCTTTTGTCGTTGACTCCCCAAATTTTGGACAGACAACTTTTAATACCACTAGATGATCACTGTCGATATTAAATCCTTTTTCTTCCATCCTATGACGGAAACCGACAATATAACGAAAATTAACGTTGCCAATTGACGATAGATGTTTGTGCATTAAATTATTTGTGTATTTCACCACCTGAAAAAGTAGGTTAGATAATCCTTCTTCTCTGTATACCATGTGGCGCTGGAGTCATCCAGCATATTTTTGCATCCGCGCAGCCGAACAATGGCCGGTTGGTTAGGGTACCATTTGGCTCGTGGGTTCGAATTCCACAGTAGCATGGATGTTCGTAGAAGTTAAGAATAGGCTTTAAGCTGTAGGCCCTGGTCTCATTAGCCCTCGTGTTGCAAAAAGTAGACCGTAGCACTCCAAAACCAAACCCAAATCCATCCCCGCCTGTCCAGAGCATCAGTACTGGCTTTCTCCCAGATCGAACACCCAAGAAAATTCACAAGAGCTAATCCTTTGCAACCAGTAGTTTCTGGGAAGACAAAATTGTTTACAACGTGTTCTGATTTTTTTTCATTAGGATATAAATAAATTACAGAAAAATCCCCTTTAAAAACTTATAATTCCTATTTTTAAAAAAAATAGATTAGCTAATTCATAATCGAGCAAACAGTAATTTATCTAAAGATGAAATTGTGTAAAACACGTTTCGAAATCTATTACATTTAGATATAAATATATTAGAGAAAAATCCTATTTAAATGTGTAGTATAATGAAAATAGCTCCAAACCATTTGCTTAAATAGATATTTAGTTGACATGCTAAGTTACCCTTAATTATCGTCCATTTTCAGTACCTATACTATCGAAACGCTTTTGCATCTTCTTGCGGTTTGCCCCTGACATGGATTGCCCTTTAACCGTTAATTTGGCTAAGTCTGGCCGCTACACCGGACATGTATAACTACTATATAACATAATTGTCAGTGTTCGCCACAGCGGACATTAATTATCTCAAAAATGGAAAATGACATATTTTTTTTGTTTATTTTACAGAGATCCTAATGTCTATACAGACATGGAAAAATAACAGAAATTAAAAAATATTTGAAAAACATCTTGTCAAATTAAGGAAATTTTGTTTAGTGAAAAGCATTATGAGAATCAAATGTGATTGTAAAATACAAAAATTGGTTACATTTCCGTTAGTCGAGTTATATAAAACTTTTTTTATTTTAAAAGGAAGAGGAATAAAAAAAAATACAGTCCCTGATATACCCGCCCATAAAATGGGGTGATAAGAGGTCTTCAGTTTCAGCCCCATCGGTCACTTCTTAAAACCGAAACCCAGTAACCGAAGTTGACCAATTACAAAAATCGTCAAATATCCCAAACATAGCATTTTTATACGTCATAATTTATTTGAAATTAATATAGTCCGAAAAATTTTTCAAAAGACCATATGACACTAGTAACTAGGTATATGTAGAACAAAGGCTTGGCGTGAATACACTAGCAATAAATAATAGCAGATTTCGAAAATTAGTAACACAGTTTACAGGACTGCCATCTATCACTTCGGAAAAGAAAAACCATTATAAGAAAATATTAGGTTGAGGAAAAAGAAATCCATTACATTTTTGGTAGATTACTGTAGTGATCATCTCGTAAAAAGTATCGATCAAACAATTTCAAATTTATGCCCGTTGTCAAGGTGACATTTTGCACTAAATTTTTTTTTACTGTTTGTTGTTTCGTCCATTCTGTTGTGAGTTACAGAGTGTTAAAAAGGGAAGTCAACAAAGTGAAAATTAGGTACATTTTACAGTTTTTCTTTCATAAAGGCGAAAATGCAAGCCAGGTGGCTGAAATTGTGAATGGTGTTTATGGTGCAGA
Organism: Pardosa pseudoannulata; assembly: GCA_032207245.1. NCBI lineage: Eukaryota > Metazoa > Arthropoda > Arachnida > Araneae > Lycosidae > Pardosa > Pardosa pseudoannulata. Next base: position 78,568 of record JAGEOH010000087.1, read on the forward strand.
TAGTGTAACAGCTAAATAAGTGCAATTTTGGCTTTGTCGATTCCGTACAGGCATTTTTTATGTTAAAGATGCACCTCGCACATTCAGGCCCGCTGTCGAAAATGTCAATAAAATCACAGCAATAATCGAAGTTCACCGGCATGTTGGTAGTTGTAGCATCGCCCAGGAGCTAAAGATCGACCATAAAACAGTTTTAAACCATTTGAACAAAGTTGGATTCAAAAAGAAGCTCGATGTTTAGGTACCACACCTATTAACACCAAAAAACATGATAGATCGAATTTCCGTCTGCGAAGTCTTGGCCAAACGGAATGAAATCGACACATTTCTTAAACAGATGGTGACTGGGGATAAGAAATAGATCAAAAACGACAATATTGTGCGAAAACAATCATGGTCAGAGCGCGGTGAAACAGCTGAAACAGTGGCCAAACCAGGGCTAACGGCCAGGAAGGTTCTACTGTGGATTTGGTTGGGACTGGAAGGAAATCATTTATTAAGAGTTGCTTCCGTATGGCCAAACACTAAATTCAGATCTCTACTGTCAACAACTGGACCATTTGAAGGTAACGATTGACCACAAACGGCCAAAATTGGCCAACAAAAGAGGTGTTGTGATCTATCATGACAACGCCAGACCACGCACGCCTGTAGTGACTCTCCATAAACTCGGGGAGCTTGGTTGGGAAGTTTTAATGCATCCGCCATATAGTCCGGACCTAGCACCAAGTGATTACGACCTTTTTCTGGCATTGCAAAACTTCGTGAGTGATTAGAATTTGGTATCCAGAGAAGATTGTGAAAATCGATTGCTAGAGTTTTTACCCAATAAGGACCAAAACTTCCATGACAGAGACATTATGAAGCTACCTTTAAAATGGCAACAAATTATACAAGAAAACGGTGCATATTTGACACAAATCAGATGGTCGGAAACATGTTAAATAAAGTCTATAATTTCACTCAAAAAAAATAATGGATTTCTTTTTCCCAACCTAATATAAAAAAATTCTACAAATTATTTTATTAATTTCCTCAAAAATGGATGATGGGCTTAAATAGGTTTAGAATTTTATATATTCATCTTTACATAGCCTTATGTGGGTAGGAATAAAAGAGGAAAACTTTTGTCTGACTTAGTAGTGAAAATATCGGCTGGTAATGTGGCGGCCCCAAATGGAGCGAGTTCCAGCTTATCTGTCCTGACCCAAACTGCAGTTGTTAGGGTGTTAAATGTCAACGCGGGGTGATTAGGGCAGTGGTTTGCGACCACTGGAAGACTCTCCGCGACCCCAAAACACCCGTTTGCCCGAAAGGGAGTGCTCCCGAATTTCTGCTTCACCAAGTCTTTGATATCCCCCTAAAAGTTATGCCACATCGGTTGAAGTTCTGCATGCTAAACTATGCAGTTCATGCTAGAGGTAATAGATATCCTGCGTTTTACTTAGGCGAAAAAACTTTTTCTTTTTTTAAGTTTTAACCTTTTAATAGGCCTAAGGTTCATAAACGCAAGTTTTCAAACTAAATTTTTTTCATGCCACAGACAATAAATATTTAGCACTCCTAGTCTTAAAATATTGTTCATTTTTACCCTTTATATCTCAGCACCTTCGAATTAAGAAATGTTTCCTGAAATGTTAGACTACATTATTTCAAACGATTAAAAAATAATTAAAAGAAAGCCTAAAAATTTATTAACAAATGTGTTTTTCTACATACTAAAACTATGTATTTCTTGTATTTGAAAGTACTTTACCCCAAAATTTTCTTGACATAAAGAATTTAAAACTATATTTGTAAGAAATTTATTTATGGCTTCTTCGGTTAATTTTATTTTAGTATGTTGATGTTATAAAATCCAAAGATTATTTCGGTAGTAATCGTGAGATTGTAAATTTACCTATTTTTGCCTTTGTAATGACGATAAATGAAAATTTGAATATCATCTTAAAGAAAATTCACCGGCAATTTTATCCTGAAAATTAATAAAATATAGGTATCAGGTACTAAATCCGTATAGCAGTTTTTTGTCAGTCCACTTTTATTTCAAATAGGAAATAGTGAATAGTAATTAATGTAAAATGCAAACCTTTCAATATTGACAAAATATTCAATAATAAAACTTATTACTAAGAAATTTATTAAAATATTAATAGAAGTTTTTAAAACCCTATTTTTAAAATGTAAGCATGCAAATAATAATATAAATGTAATAGATAAAATTTAAGGCTTAACAATTTTTAAAATACGTGTTCGTAAAAAAGATCAATAGATAAAAAAATTTACTACTAACAAAGGCTTAATTTTGGTGTATAGTTTTCAAAATATTGCCCATAAAATAAAAAAATCAGTAACAAAATCTAAACTTCTTAATTTATGAATTCTAAGATTTTAAATCAATACGTTTACAAATCCCGGAGACAAATTAATTTATTTTCTTTTTCTAACATAAGAGTGAAAAACAAATATTTTAAAAGAGCTATTCGCTCATGAGTTATATCAAAATTAAAAGCATATAAAGTTTAAAATTTTTAATTTTTTAAATTTAAATTTTTAAATTTTCAGTAATCGTGTATGTGTATAGCGACACTCACATAAGCATACATTTGAGAGAGAAATTCCAATTACAAAGCAATTACTCCAGATTATAATAATAGAAATAGAATTTTATGTCCCAGTGCTACCCCATCCTTAAATTTGTCTTATTATGTGGAATAACTCCAAGATTATGAAATGTGTATAATAAAGCCCTAAAACCTTTGTCTTAAACTGTTTAAACTGTATTACAAACATAAATGCTCCCAATCTCAGAGTTCGAAATTACACGAAAAAATAATTGGGGGGCGTAAATGATTTAGTGTTTTTACGCAAAATATCAATTATTATAACGTTAAATATATTACTGAAAGCATATTGAGATTATATTATCAAATAAAACTCTGTATTTATAAACTTCGATCATGTTTTGAGGAGTTTAAATGTCCACTGTCCACTGCTTCTAATTATCATTGTGAAGAGCTCCCTTTTTTCAGAACACTAACGACCGAAATCAGATGATCGGAATACCTCCTGTTTCAACCCGCCTACAATACCTCTGGGACGTAGTGTCTGGGATGTTGTCAGTTTGGTTGAATAGGCGTCACGCCCCTGATCGGTCGCGGTAATGATCTCGGAGGATTACCTCGAGAATTCCAGAATCGGGACAGCTAGTGAATGAGAATTCAAATAAAAAAACAAGCTGTAGCATTAGCTGGAGTTCTAAGGTAACTGGAATCGTAACTGACCCCCAGGTATAAAGAGCCTAGAATTTTGTGACTCGGGGCTTTTCGAGATTTTTTTTACGGAGGCGCTTTGACCTCGTAGAGGCTTCCGCGATTTTTGACCAGAGTCACCTGTTTAGGGATTGAGTCCGGGAGACTCGTAAAGTCCGCTCATATAAGGAACGGCAGGGTCTCGGACATCGAACAGGAGATAGATTGGATTTGCATTGCACCCTGGAAAGGCTTCCACATCTTGTGAGATTATTTAACCTTTTTTTTTCGATGGTGATCGTAGTGGTAATGTTATGCAAGCAACAATCCTTTACATTTCGACTTGTTTTAGGAGATTAGATCCCTTTGTATATAACCACTATTTACTCCAGAAAATAAAAGTGATTTCCAATTCTGTGAAGTTTGTGATCCTTCTACGAGCTTCTTCTTCACTCAAGAACATTGAAGTAGTCACATCATAGAGACTCAAAAAGATAATAGAAAAGATACAAATAATTCCGTTTTTATTTTATTTCTGATGTATTTTAAAATTTCACCACTCACCTACATGAACTTGTTACCATTCAAGTTTTATCCTTTCCTTAACAATACAAGTTTTCAAAAACTATCTTCAGAATTTCATTATTTGCTCTAGTACTCACTGTTAGAAGATAAATAAAATAAATATAAAAAAGTAATTTTAAAATAATGCAGGAAAGAGAAATTGTGTACAAAGCTTCTATATAAAAATTGCAACCTATTGATAAAGAAAAGTTGCGTCAGTAGCCTCTGTACGATGAGGATCAGTTGTTGTGATGTGCTATACCAGTAAAAATGAAAATGCAGGGCGCTCAAAATGTAGCAATTAAATATCACAGTATGTTAATAAAAATATCCACTTATACAATTTATGTATTGAAAATGTGTTAATTTGACACTTATTCCAATCGCATTCCACGCTTTTATTTTTAGTCACAAAACCCATCGTGACAACTGATCCTTATCCTATTGAAGCTCTAAAGCGATTTCTCTATATCAGCACGTTACAATTTTCTTATAGGAGCTTTTCAGACAATTTCTTTTTCATGCTCTGTTTTATAGTTTATTTTTTAATCTTTAGTGCATTTTTTCTTGTAAATTAAAGTGGCTTAAAAAATACTTTTTATATTTATTTTATTTTTGACTATTATTAATTTCAAATTTTGTAATCAGTTTTCATTCGTAATTTTTCAACTTCTATTAAATTAATTATTAGACATTTATAATTTTAAACATTATTTTTTAATTAAGAATATACTTTACATTTTCAAAAAAAAAAATAGACTGTGAAATGTTTGAATCAATTAGTAAAGCTCTATTATACAAAATTGCTCATTATTACGTGGTAAAAAAAGTAAAATTACCAAATTAGTACAACTTAATTAAAATCTATACGGAAAATCATAAATATACTAAAAAATATTAAATATTAAAGTATTCTCAAAAATATAACAAAAACTTTAAAATGTTACAATTCCTTAAAAAGTATGTATGTGTACAGTGATGCTTAGTTTTTCGTGGTTAATGGGGGACAGAACCTTCCGCGAAAGCTGAAAAACCGCCACGAAGCATGATTTGCCCCTAGGAATTTTCGTGTATGCGGGTACACGAATGTTTTAAATATGTAAACAGTATTTATACTTTAATAAAAAAAAGACGAAAATTACAACAGTATGTGTATTTACTTAAACGTGTCAGTGTTAATTAATAAGGTTAATTACAAAATCTTATAGAGTAATAAAAAATAATCAACATTGCTTTCTGAGAGAGGCGAAGAGTCATGTGTTGGTGGCGGAGGAGAGTCTCTCACTTGACTCGTAGAAATTTTAGGCTCACTCGGAAACTCTTTTGCTGGAGAAGCTGACGGTAGAGACAGGGGGCTTTTCCTTGGAAAGAAACATGGTGATGGGTAGTTGTTGTCTTTGTTTTTCCTTTTCCTTCAAAATTCTCCTGTACAAGGACATAACACCGTCATCGCGAATGCTGAACTCGACAGCTCGAACTATATTGTCGTCAATGTCTTGTGCAAATTCTTGCCATGTCGCACAATTGTTGCAGTTTCTCCAGGGTAAGACGACGCTTTTCAGTTTGTTCTTCGTCTTCCTTTTCTTTTTCACTTGCACACTTTATCCTCTCAAGAGCCTGTGGTATGTACGGAGTCAACTCATCTTTTTGTTTGTCCTGCAGGTATTCTTCTCTCTCGCGCATCAACATGAAACAACGCTCCTTTCCGGAATGTGGCTGCCGACATGGTTGTATTTTTTTATTTTTATTTTTTGATGAATATTTTGGAAAAACCCGCGAAGCACTGAAGCCGAAAAACATGAAGCGCGAAGTGGTGAGGGAACACTGTATTATTTTCTGAATCAGGAAACATTATTTTAACTTTGTCCAAATCACTTTTGATTTTACTTTTGTCGCTTGCAAATAGATAGCGATACTAATTTAAAATCTCTGTAATTGAACTCCAAGTACTCTGAACAGCTTTTGTCATTTGCCAAACTGATCTTTCCCTCCAATCTAATACTTTAGGATTAAATATTGTATAGTCACCAGAAATGATGCTATGTGGAAAATTTCATATCTCTTGCCAGTGAGGAAGGTAGTTAAAAACTGATTACAAAATTTCAACTGATGCACAAGGGAAGTTAAATAAAATCAATTAAAAACAAAATTAAAAGTCATGAGTGTGTTAATTAATTATATAATAGAACTGTATGTACACAGAAAAAAAATTTACACTTATCTATCTAATAAAATTTTAAAAATCTTACGAATGAGAGTCAAAAATTTAATTTAAAATTATTTTACCATGAATTGTTCCATATTATTATTATAAACAATTAAAGAAAATCCATTCGTTATTCCATAAGAGTTGAAACAAGTTCTAAATATCTCGCAAAAGTTTGTTTAATTTTAAGAAGTATACATACAAAAATTTATGATCGGTCAGAACAAACACATGGTCAAACGAACACAAACGGCATGTTCAAAGACTCCTTTAGAATATTAAAGAGTCCCCTTTAATCATTCTCGGGTTCGATCTTTTGTTTCTCTATGTTAAAAAAAATGTTTTGACCCCTTAAAACACATATAAAACATTTCTCACCCTTAAAACATTTCTCATTTAAATTCGAGAAGCAGTTTTCATTTTAGGACATATATACCTACATCATAAAAATAGTGGTATTTTAATATAAAGCATACATTTTAATTTACCTAAAATAATGTTCTTAAAGTGAGTATTTTTAAATAACATTAAGTTATTTATGATGTTAAAAATTATCATAAACAAAAGTGCATTTCCTGTCGAAATTTTTACATGGAAGGGGAATCATTTTGAAAGAGAATTTTCGACAAGCATAGCCCTCTTTTTAGGAATGTCATGAAATGTTATAAACTACCATTTCCATTTTTAGCACGTTTTTCTGAAATATATTTCACAGGCAAGGGTTTGGAACATTTCTCATTTTGATGTCCCAATAATGTTCAACTCACTCCCATACTGAATGCATAAAATTCACTCTCTTCTAATTTTCTATTGCTCTGTCTGCTATAATGTGTACGAACTCATTAAATCTTCTAGTACAAGTACAACCATTAAATTTAATATAACACTCCATCGAAATGAAGGGAGTTCCTCCCTTGGAAAACTCATTTTTAATTTATAATATTGTCACGAAGATTCGAATGAGCACACCGTTTAGCCTAACAGATGAATTTATTGAAGCAAAGTTGCAACTCGCAATTTTTCAAGATCGAGAAGTTGCCTGCAACTAGTGGGTATCAGCTTTTATACCCGAACAGAATATTCGAGAAATAACTAATTTACATAATACAGAAATATCTAGATTTTAGAGAACATAAGGAAACAATAAATAACAGTTTTAAATTAAATACTGAATGCATAAAATTCACTCTCTTCTAATTTTCTATTGCTCTGCCTGCTATAATGCATACGAACCCATTAATTCCTCTAGTACTTGTACAACCATTAAACTTAATATAACACTCCATCGAAATGAAGGGAGTTTCTCCCTCGGAAAACTCATTTTTAAATTATAATATTGTTCCGAAGATTCGAATTAACACACCGTTTAGCCTAACAGATGAATTTATCGAAGCAAAGTAGCAACTCGCAATTTTACAAGATCGAGAAGTTGCCTGCAACTGGTGGGTATTAGATTTTATACCCGAACAGAATATTCGAGAAATAACTAATTTACATAATATAGGAGAATTCTCCTCTGACCTAGCCGAAGCCATACAGAAACTAATTACTTAGTCGCCACGACAGCAATCAAGCTGCAGCTGACCTAAGCGAGGCCCGTCATTGCTCGAGAATTAATTTGGTCAACTCCGGTAAGGAACAAGCGCTGCCAAGAACTTGGCTTGAGCCAAGTTCTGATCTACCAGAGAACACACTAGAGAAAGATCACTCGGGTGAACCCCGGGCTCGTGACATCCATGTATACCTAAAGGAGGTATATCCCTGAGGTTGTCTCTTATTTAGCACTACCCGGAGGACACTTACGGCTTGAAGCTCGTGGCCGCAGATGCGAGAGACGTTGTCCCCCTACATAATAATCTAGATCCTCTACATAATAAGATCTAGAATGTTAGAGAACATAAGGCAACAATAATAACATTTTAAAATTAAAAATCCATACTTTGGATCAACCGCCATGGCGAACACCGAACCCACAAACTTTGGGGCTGGATCTCGTGCTCTGACCATTTGGCCACTGAGCTCGTTAGGTAAGTTTCTTTATGCCGCAGTATTTTGTCGTACAACAGTGAAAAAAAATATTTTATTTTAATGCGGTTTAAAAAGAGTTCGTTTTCAGGCTGGATTCAGAGATACTACATATAGTCTTTCTGTTAATTAAAATATTCGCATCCTTTCAGAAAATGTTATACATTACAAAAAAAATATTTTCTATGTAAAACTGAATCTTCAATCTTTAAAAGTTAATTCATTAAATACATCTTTCTGATATCTGAAATATGCTTGTAATGTTCCTCTCTAAATTGTTTAAATTTGAAAATGAAAGCAAATAAAACAAGAAACTGAAATTTCATCGTTTAAATAAGTTGTCCTTCAAAGGAGTCTATAAATTTCACCTGAACTAGTATTTGCTTGCTTTGGCTGCCATAAACTATAGAAAAATAGAGAGAAAGAGGGTGAAAGAAAGTGAGATAAGGATCATCCTGTTTAAACATAACCAAACAAAAATGGGTGAAAGGTAGAATTGTGTTCAATAAAGAAAATAATGTATCGAAATCTTATTTAAGGTCGGTGTTCTACCGACAATTAAGATTGACATAGGTTGAAAAATAAGTTTGCATATACTTTAAAAAATACTTTTTTCCTCGTGTTTGTTATTTTCACTTATTTTTTTTGGATCTACTATGAAAATTACCATATTTTGTGTAATAAGGTAAAATTAGATAAATGAAATGATCAATAATGTCCGCAAATCCCCAATCACTTTTCCACACAGCTGAAAATTAAAATTTATATGCAGTTTTTGAAAGACAGGAAAGAAGTAAGAAATGTTTCTGCACACATATACACTGTAACGGCATGCTACCTCAAAGACTTTGCTTCTCAAAAGAGTTTGAGAAATGGACTTTGCTTATGTAGAGACAAAGGTGTTGTCTTCCCCGGCACCACAATGTCTAGACTTTTGTGTCCTACAGTAGCGAAACAACAGGGCAGACAGCTGGGCTCCCAGACTGACAACCGGGAAGATGATCGTCGAAACCACAAGTCCTCAAAGTGATTGCCGCAACGTTGGATCTTTCGCCGACACGAAATTCCGGAGACTTCAAGGTTTGTGGCCGTTGATTTTCTAGCCCAGACCAATCCAGTTGGTTGAAAGGGAGATCATCGCCAGATAATCCAATGAAGAAATTGAGGGTGAGACCCCCTCTCTTAAAGGCCCCTCTCCGAAAAAAATGACGAGATGAGATTTATTTAAAGAAGAAGTTAGTTAGCTAGCAAACCAGCTAATTCGGAGGTCATCTTAACCAGTCTCTCCATCGGAGAGTTTTTCTTATTGACAATCCTGCCGAACGCTGGCCGATTGGTTAGGGCGCTGATCATCGGTACCGGGGTTCGTGGGTTCGAATCCCACTTTGGCATGGATGTTCGTAGCCATTCGGAATCGGCTTTAAGCAGTAGGTACTGGTCTCATTAGCCCTCGTGTGCAAAACGGTAGACCGTAGTGCCCCAAACCAAACCAAACCTTATTGACAATCCCACTTTGGAATCACTTCTTTTAAGAGTTAGCTAGTTTCGACGCATTTGCACAGGAATAATATTCGTTGATACCTTACGGTACGCTAAATCTGGGCACTACTGCATGGCATACTATTGAAAAACTACCGGAATAAATCGTGTAATAGAGGCACGTTCGATTCAGTTAAAAAAAAATCAGCGATTCAGTTAAAAAAATATTTATATGTTTTTAGACTGTTAACAGAAAGTATAAAATTTATTCGAATAAGCCATCCTGACCGATACGCTTCAGTTGTTAAATATCAACTTTTAAACATGCAAAGGTTACGAGTTACCTACCTGAAGTTAAAATATTTTAACCACACATTTCAATAAAGCATCATAAAGCCTTTCAACACGAAGAATTTGGGGATCATTTTGTACTATTTTTTTTTAACAGAGCGAGATCAAACTTATTGTACTATTAGTAGTACGTGAGACCCGAAAGGGTTAAAGTTTACTTTGCACTCGTCAAGTTGTAATAGTTGTGAACATTCCACGAAGTGAATATAAAATGTAGAATATAAAAGATAGAATAGGTTTTCTTTCTTTAAAATTGAGCCTGAAGTAAGAGCTGTGGATTCAGAGCTCGTAGGGAGGGAGAAAAGTAGGGGGAAAATCCACAAAAACCGGAAAATGGGTGGGAAAATCGCCCGAAATAAAGTATCCTTGCCGATTTGTGGGGATAAGGTTAGCGGAGTGACAGATCGCAGAGGGGAAGAAGGATATGTCTGATCCTTTTGCAGTGAATCGAAGGCAAAATCTCAGAAAATGAACCGTCCTCGAAATCCCTTCGGAAATCCCCTACCAGCAGGTCGGTTACAGTGAAGTTTCCGTTCTACGTTTTTTAAACATAATGGTATGGAAATACTGTAGAAGCAATAGCACAGAGTGGCTTAATATATATGAATACAAGGACGAAGAAAATTTATGAAATTTATAAACTAGGAATGTTCTCCTCTTGATCTTCTTCAATACTCCCACAATAACGCTGTATCTTAACGCTGTATCATTCGTAGTAGCGATTTTCTAATAATTTTTTTGCTTTCTACTTATTTGAAGATATCACAAGTAATCTATCTTTAAAAATTCTTCTGAATTCCGTACAAAGTTCCAAAAATTCTAGAATAACCGGATTCTAAGCAATAAACAAACACAAAATAAATCTGATTGTATCCCCCAAATATAGGCTAAATATTGTAACGTCACGGGATCCTCGGGTAGTGTGTGGGTGTCGAAGTGGTTATGACACGATGTACAGCTTAGAAACAATAACAACGTTTATTCTTGATTAAAATGGAATATGTACAAATTTACCAAATGGAAATCACAGGGCTCAGGTGGGCTGGTGCTGACCTAAAAGTCCCAGGTTCAAGGCAAACCTAAAAAAAACCCGTTGTATAGGAGTACAACTGGGTCTCCTTGAGTCCCACACAAAGCTGGAGAAAAGCTCTCCAAAAAAACAACTGCCATAAGTCGTCCTCTTCTCCTGAAGACTCTCCGGCGAAAAACTCGCTTCGCCTGACGTCACCTTTCATCTCTTCCCATTGGCCTTTTCTTTCCGCGTCGCTGTTCTGGTATCCTCTGATTGGCTCCTTCGGTGGCGCTTCTCTGTCTGACATTTCGTTGTCCCATTCGTCCTTCAGATTCACCTCGGACATCTCAAGGTGTGGTCGAAGCGACAACCCTTTGTAGTGAAGTGTCAAAAATCCAGACAGAGTGTCGCCCTTCCCTGGGCTTTAACAAAACCCCTTTGTGAAGCCAATGGGGTGTAGCGACGTCACAATACTATATACTAACAGATACCTTTCCATTATCGATCACTATGATATAATTTTGACACGCACAGAATTTCATACTCTATTGAAACAAGAACAATACTGTTAAGACTAGGTCGCCAATGTCTTATATTTATAGGTTCTCAAGTAAGAGGAGTATATTCTGGAAAATACTCTTTCCACACCTTTCTCAAACATTCTATTGGCGTAAGAATGTCCCCAAAATAGCATAAATATTCAAGCATGTTGATTTTATTCTGTTGAGGTAGTTGATTTTCTCACCCAGAACATCCAAGCGATCACACAATGATATACTTATAATAGTTATCGCGCGGCTCGTGTTAATCCCTGGATGCCAAGTTCAAGCGCTGTCTGGAGAGCCCATAACATTTCCTAGTACAGAAAGGGGAGAATCAAGCTATGGGTGTATATGTTGTATCGATAGAAACAAAGAATATAGACACAGGACGGAAGGAAAATACCTTAGAGATAATGTAAACAAGCAAGCGAAAGAAGTGATCTCCTCTCCAAGAACCTTTACAAAAAATTACTTTACAGGCTTCTGCTCAGATCCAGTTTCTTTATTCCTCTTTTAAGTTGTGATTGTATTTTGTTTATTAAATTATCAATTTTGCAGATTTCAGGTATGGATATTTAAAAAATTCCTTGTAGTTTATATACTTGAGGTATATACTAATCAGGGCTGTAACTAGGGCGTGGCAAAGGTGGCATTTGCCACAGGCGCATCAGTCATAGGGGAGCCACAACCTGTGGAAAATGGGGTCCGAAAGAAGACGATTCGCCCCAAGTAGAAATAAGGAAAAGATGAAACTTTTTTTATTACAGATTCAAATTTTATTTTTAAAATCCAATATGTTTAAAAATTACAGTTTTATGAATCTTATTTGTTATTGAAACTTGTTACAGATTTTTACAAAATAGTTACCAAACACTCCTAATAGGCCTTTATATAAACACGGATATTCGTTTTAGATTTTGAAGTTATTAAAGTTATTAAAACTAAATTTAAATTTATAAAATCATCAATTTTTTATGAAAATTCAGCGCACAAATAGAAAAATATCCACCTCAAATAAACTATTCAGTTTATCAGCAAAATAATATCCCTAGAGTATTCGTAAATATTAGTAAGCATTAATAAAAGAATTACAGAAGGAAAAAATGAAAAATTAATATACTAGGATCATTTTAAGAATTAACAAAATATTTTGAATTCATTCTAAATATATGATACAGAAAAAAAAACAATTATATATTTTCTGACAAATTAAGTAGTAAAGATGCAAATCAGTTCTTTCTTTTTTTTTTTTTTTTTTTTTTTTTTTTAATTTTGCATTATGTTCTAGATTAAATTTTCTGTTAAACAGACAGCTGCAAATGACACTGAACATTAGTTCGAACCGAGAGACCGAGTCTGAATCATTTTTCAGAGCAGAGTGTGATTTGTAGTCCCCGCTCTGTGAAGTCACTACGCTAAGACCTAGCCAATGACAAATAGCAGCAGGTGTTGATCACACAAACTGTGACTCCTGTAAGGAGGTTTCCAAGCCAAACAGGGCAAGATTATTCGAGTCTTAACCTTCGAGTGCACCTTTCCTGGTTTGCTAGAAAGTCGGCAGATCCGATTAACTGATAAAGATTTCAGACCAACCTTACATACATACATATATACATAAATATATACAAAATATACATAATTACATATATACATAAATACACGCATAAACACACATATATACAGGGTGTCTCAAAACGACCATAAAACCTGCCCAATTGGGAGTTCATAAAACCTGCCCAAAAAAGTGTTCCTGTACGATCCATAGTTTAAGAGAAAAATACGAGAAACAAAGTATGACGTCACTTTCGGTGCAAGAAAAAACACTTTATTGTACATATCAACAACAGTATTTGCATATCTTTCCAGACGATAATGTTTGAAACGTTCGCCGCGCATATCGCGTCATGCATGCGAGCGCAATGGAATGACGTTAAGCCGCCGTTGAACTGGTATTTAAAAGGCTGCATCTTGTGGCTACATGTAGTCTTCGAAAGGTAGCCATGTATTCCATTCGTGACTACTGCGACATGCACCTGATGTACGGCCGATGTAATGGAAATGCCTTACGAACTGCTAGGGAGTATGCCCGTGCATAAACTACTGTTCATATGTTGAATAAAGTGTTTTTTTTTTTTTTTCTTGCACTGGAAATGACATGATACTTTTATTTTCGTATTTTTCTCGTAAATTATGGATCGTACAGGAACGCTTCTTTGGGCAATTTTTATGTACTCCCAACGAAGAATCTCGCTGTGCAGAGTTTATGTGGTCGTTTTGGAACGCCCTGTATAATATATCAAAATTATTCCCTTTGAAACAGATATCCAAAATTCTCTTTTTTCCTGTTCTCATTTTTAATTCCTGATTTTCCAGCCATTAAATGTCATATACAAGAGTGTTCTTCGACTTAAACTCTTTTTACCCGTCTCTCAAAACTAACACTGGATTAAAAGCTAATTTTCTGTCCACAGGCCACATTTTTCAGTTATTCCATCAAAATGATATTGCGTCTGCAATAACTAAAGTGCTACCTATGTGGATTTTGCTAAATTATCAAGGTTTGTTCTTGCCTCCCAAAATGGCTGAACAACCATAAGTCTCATGAGAACAAAATCGCGTCATTCACTCACTTTTGAATCGGAAATCTGTGAAAAATGTGCATATTCTTGGGTATTCAAAAAAAATGCCCGGTAATGGTGATCTTGAATGGTGTGGATTTTTTAGCGATAAATTTAAAGTTCCACAACGCTGTACTTGTGTTTCTGGTGGGGTCATGACTTCAAATTAATTAGGCCCAGTAAGCCAAGACAAACTAAATAATAGGGACTAATCTTCAGTGTAATGGATGAAAGATATTTTCACTGATTATACGTACACACACACACACACACACACACACACACACACATATATATATATATATATATATATATATATATATATATATATATGTAATGCAATAATTATAAAACTGCTGGACAAGGAGAAAACTAATCAGCTAACAGTAGAGACGATGTAGTCAGACCATTGACAGAGAACAGCATAAATCTAATTAAAACTTCATTTTAGAGCTGCTGAAACGGACATCTTTATTAGTCAACGACAGACAAAGGAAAGACACAAAAAGTGCTCTGCTCGAACAGAGGTGCACTCAAGAGCGAAGACAGAAAGAATTTTCTCAAGGGACAAGAAACATACTCAGCGAATTTAAGTGTTAAGGTCAGAAAAATTCTAGAACCATTTGCCCGTGACAGCTGAAAAAAATAAATGAATAGACAGAAAGTTTACATCTATAGGACAGAAAGCTTTGGGAAATGTATAGATAGAATTTTAAGTCGAGGATTCTTCTTTGATTAAGACATTTAGAGGCTGGGAAAAAGATTTTAAGGAATTAGAATGGGAGAGAGAAGGTTTTTAAGGAAATATTAAAGTTAAATATATATATATATATATATATATATATATATATATATATATATATATATATATGTAATAGAAAAAGGGAGAGAGATATAAAAGGTAAAATATTTCTTCTATCACGCATGAAATTATAGCCACATCTTTTATTTTCCAGGGCTGGCTTGGAAATGTAACTTTATTTCAGTCATGTCATGGAAAGCACCTCTTTCAGACCTTAAGATAAGGTGCAATACTTAACAAACAACCAGTATTTTCATCTTGAAGTCAGAGAACTGACCAACTTATTTGATAAAGGCAAGAAATATTCCTGTATCTGTTGACTTGTGAAAATACCGTCCTGAGCAGAGGAAAATTACGCGGATAATTTTATGTGACAGTGAGACCTTAGTAACTGTTTTTTCAGCAGCTTGTTAAAATATTCATGGGGGGACAAATGGATAGAACTGCATAAAAATTGCAAGGATCTGCGTTTTTTCATGAGAAAATTGCCAGCTGAGTTAGAAAATGTAAAGTATGAACCACACGTAGCAGCTAATCATCTTACTTTAGTTTTGAGAAGTGTGAGCCGAACAACGGCCGATTGATTAGACTGCAGGCCTTCGGTACCGGAGTTCGTGGGTTCAAATCCCATTGAGGCATGGATGTTCGTAGCCGTTTGGAATCGGCTTTAAGCTGTAGGTCCCGGTCTCATTAGCCCTCGTGTTGCAAAATGTAGACCGTAGCACTCCAAACCAAACCAAAACAAACCAAATTGAGAAGTGTGGAAATAATGGAATCTCTATGAATTACGTCCTTGATTCAATTTGAGTTAATGGCAAAGATAATATTTAAAACTATATAGAACGTGAATTGAGAGAATTTAGAACTTTAGGAGTAAAAATCTTTATTGCATACATATATCTACATACATGTATGTAATATATCACAATTATTTCACTTCAATATTTCTTTAATAACCTCCTCTCTCCTATTCTAATTCCTTAAAATCTATTTTCCCAGCCACAAAATGTCTTAATCAAAGGAGTGTCCTCGACTTAAAATTCCTCCAACACATTTCCCAAAGCTTTCTCTGAAATAGGTGTAAATTTTCTGTCCATTTAACACATTTTCCAGTTGTCGCCGGCAAATTGCTTCACTTTTCTCTTGATCTAACAGTTAAATTTTCTGACTAAGTTTCTTGTCCCTTGGAAAAATTCTATCTGTCTCGCTCTGGGGTACATATCTGTTCCAGAAAAGTGTTTTTCGTATCCTTCTGTTGTCTGACGTTGACTGGCAAAGATGTCTTTTTTGCAGCTCCTTAATAAAGATTTAAGTTGTTCTCCAAATTGAGCTTCTCTTCAATGAGGCCCGACTGCAACATTATTCATTAGTCCAGCTGCATTTACCTTGACCAGTAACCCGGCAAGTAAAAACAGTAGGGGCTACGTAATTATTGCGACCGGCAATTATTTTGCTGGATTACATATATACATAAGCGTTTGTATATGTGCGTGCGTGTGTTTCGTTTAATTTGTGATATTTTGAAATCTTATGTACTTTGAAAGAAAATTAATTTCTTCGCCACCTTCGTCCATTTAATTTTT